>CAUYSK010127846.1:0-20624 GCA_963575035.1 Avahi laniger
AAATAAAATAAAGTTTTTTATGTTTTTAATTGATACCTGCCTTTAAAAAAATACTGTAAACAAAAATTTCACTCAGTTAAAACCAGAAATTCATATATAAATAGTCATGAAAGAAAGTCTTAAAGAGACTAATTTAAATAAATATACAGAGTCAAGATGGGGCTTTTAAAAAAAAAAAAAATTAAATCCAGGACAGACTATACTTACTGTAAGACCTCTAATTATATCACTTTCCACTATTACGAGGTATAAGGACAAGACCATAAATAACACACTTATACACCAAAACTTTCAAAACCATCATTGCAGCCAGGCATGGTGGCTCACACCTATAATCCTAGCACTCTGGGAGGCTGAGGTGGGAAGATTGCTTCAGCTCAGGAGTTTGAGACCAGCCTGAGCAAGAGCAAGACCTCATCTCTACTGAAAATCGAAAAAGTTACTCAGGCAACTAAAAATAGAACGAAAAAAAAAAAATTAGCCAGACACGGTGGTTTGTGCCTGCAGTCCCAACTACTTGGGAGGCTGAGGCAGGAGGATTGCTTAAGCCCAGGAGTTTGAGGTTGCTGTGAGCTAGAATGATGCCATGGCACTTTAGCCTGGGCAACAGAGTGACACTCTGTGTTGGAGGGGGAAAAAAATCATCATTGCATTAGCTTTCCAAATTTAATAGGAAAAAAACTTTAAGTTTTTTAGAGCCTAAATTTATTTAATTTGATTTATACAAGCTCAAATATACCCAAGCATACACACATTTACATACACTTATGTGTATCTGTATATGCGCATGTGCATCTATTTACATATATATATCACAAAAGTGATAAAGAGAGAAAGTAAGTAGCTTTGAGTAAGTTACTGAAGTGGCAGAATCAGGCTATAAACCCAGGCAGTCCAACTACAAAGCCCATGCTCTAATCACTATGTTCTGTTGTCAGTGTACATGAACGTCATTTAAGCTGAGCAAGTCGAGGCCATACGGGCAGTAAACGGTGGATCTGGGCTCAGATCCTGTCCCCTGCTTCCCACTCCCCATGCGCCTTCCACTCTCTCTGTTACTTTATTACAGTCAGAAAAATGACCACCTGAAGAAAAGGAAATTAATAACCAAAACAAATAATAAACAAAAGCAAAATAAACAGAGCAAAACAAAAATGTTCCTTTAAAACACAGAAGAGCAAAATGCAGACTGGGCCTAAAAAAAACTCAACAGCCCACCTTCGATCATGTCTTTCCTACACACCAGAAAGACCCAAAAGAAGGAATTTTCATTTTCAGAGCCCGAGTTAAAGACTTTATATCATGAAAAAGTCCAGATCATCTCTACTGTGATTTACTGCATCTCTAATATTTAAACAGCAGCTCATTCCTCCACACATGAAAATATTCACACCACACACACGCCCCCTAACAAGGCTGGCTTACCTACGTCTACAGGTTTGCTGGACAGAGCTGAGAAGGTGAGGTAGGTGACGTAGCAGCTTATGAGCCCTGACTGCAGGAGCCCTGAGTGCGGCTGCCCTGGAAAACAAGGAGGGAAAGACTGAAGGCGGATTTTAAATTTGAACGATAAGAAAGCATATGCCTCAAAAACCAGATCCCTCCTCCCACAATAGTCCTCAAATTTGAGTGTCCACCATAAAGGAAAGAAAAGAGGTACATGTCAGATAACACTAAAAAGATATTAAAGGGAGGGAGTCATACACTGGGCCTAATATGGCTATTTTCAGAGATGCCAAGTTCTCTACCAACACCTTATCAAACCTACGGCTGTACGTGAACATACCAGCTAGTGTTCATGAGGTTCATGACATTAGTTCAACACACACAAGATCAGAAAAAAATTTACCATTGTGATTTTATAAGACCACTTAGCTTTGTGGGTTAAATGGTGAGACAGATTTCCTAGGGCATATGTTCTAGATTCTACAAGGTCATCAGACACGGTCCATTACAAGGCAAAAAGCTCTTATCTGTCAATGGACAAAAAACCTTTGAGAACACTGATTAAATACAAGAGCTGGTCCAGGATATTAGGAAGGCCCTGGGGTTCAGCATTCATTGGGAGAAAAGCTTGTGAGTTATAATGTTTACATTAAACTAAGAGTTTGGATTGTTCAGAGTAACCAGGATGTGACGGGGGATTTCTCTTTCTTTGGTGAAATTTTCAATCACCTGTAGACATGAAAGGATTCAGTTTTACCTAGTTTTCCCTCTGGTCAAATTTGTTTCCAGAATTATCATTATTAAATTATAATTACCAGTAAGGGTATATGAATAGATCCTTTTAATGTTGCTCTTTGGCATGGGACTGAGACATACGTTAGCAACTAATGGCATTAAATCAAATATTTAAAAATATTATGGCTAATTCAAAAGATTAGATTTAACCCAAAGATTTTAATCTAAAAACCGATGGTTTGCTTTAGGAATTCTTAACTGATCAATTAAAGGATTGGGAAAATAATACTCTCAATTTCAATAATGGACTTGAAATTTTTAGTACAGAAAAACTTTTAAATTATTTGCTATCAGTTGCCTTTTAAAACCACTATTTTAGAAAGGATTCAAGGGGGCTATGAATTTATTGGCTATATTTTCCTTTTCCTACCTAGAAACCTGAATATCATGTGCATTTTCACCACCTATAGAATAAGACATCAACAAGAAACATCAGACAAGGGACACCTCTCTACATAATCCCAAGGAGAGCATACTGCCTTAAGACATCAAGAGCAGCTGATAAATGACTGCTCACGCATATACTTTCTAAAGCACTTTCATATCCCACTGTCTTCCTTTTGCCTTTGAAACAACCATAAGCAAGGCCAGGCACCTGCGTTTCTGTTGACTTCACTAAGGAAGAACTTGGGTGTGAGGAAGGCTGGCTCATCGGGCCAGCTACTCTCTGACCCAGGATCAGATTTCCTGCTTCCTGACTCCTAGACCACAATGTCCACAGTCTTGAGTGAACGATGACTCCGGAAACAACTCCTTTGGAGCCCTCTCATTCAAGCTTTACACAGAGATTATAGGCAAGCTCATAAACACTGAGCTTGACGTACACTAAGGGCATTTCACATTTAAAGGCTCTCTGTGGTACATTATTTAATAAAGGCACTATCTCCCTATTCACTGCCTTCCTAAGTTCAAGTCTTTGAGGTGTGCTTGGCAATCACGCCCAGCCCAAACATGGACTATGAAGGGACTGAAGCCCACCTTTCCGACTGCAGACCTATCCACAGTGAATTAAGAAATGACCCCAGTTTTCAAAATATCCATTGGGTTTTCTCAAAGACACTTACAAAAAATATAAATAAGAAAGAATGGGAAAAAACATGCTTACGCTCTTGGACCCAGGGAGAGATGGCTACTACTGATATAAGCAGACACAGGCCTCCATTGACTCCCAGGAGAATTTTGTTTTCCACGCAGCCGTCTGCTTGTGTATAGAAAACTGCCATGAAAATCAAGCCTCCAGTGGCAACGGAATACATGATGAGCGTCACCAGGGCCAGAGAGGCGTACCACAGCTTGTTACTGGCTGTGCCTGCAGTCCTGTTTCTCCAGGAAGTGGGAAAGAGGGACAGGAGAGAAGACAAGTCAGTGAAGCCCACCATTTGGGACAACATTTACCATCCCTCGGGTAGTGACTAACGCTGTCCGGCCCCACAGCTCAGGCCAGCATCACCCAGCTGCCCGGAAGACACCTCATTTTATTACCAATGTTTATGCTCCGACAAAGCTAGAAGGTCTGGTAAATATGCAAACTTCTTGGCTCAGCCTTAGAATTTTCTCTAAACATGGAGAGAACTCCATTTTCTGACTCAAACATATTCATTAACTAAAATGACTACTGTCAACTCAAATAAGAGACTGAGGCAAGAGTCTCCATCAATCAAGGTTTACTGAGCCAGAGTTTGAGGTCATGCCCAAGAAAACATAGTCACAGAATCGTCTGTGGCCTGTGCTCCAAGAAAGATTTCAGGAGGCTCGGTATTTATACATTTCTTTAAAGGGGAGAAGGCAGGCAGGAAAAGGGGGGTAGGTGGTGAGCATTCCCGTGATTTGAATTAATGCCAAGTGAACCTAAGTTATACATAAGGTAAACATTCAAAAAGGGAGCAAAGGAAGAGTTAATTATGTCAAGTCTCAGCATAGGCAGAGGAATGACAGATCTCATCCTGTCTTTGTTCTGCACCTGGGAAGAGCAGCTTGTAATTGACATTATCAGTGTAAAATTTACCAAACTTCAGTTCCTGGACAAGGAGTTAGGTTTAGGCTGCAGACCTAAAGATACAGTTGATATGTCCTTGTTTATGGGCGGGTATACATCTTGAAAGGGTTAGGGGCCAGCAAAGAGTTAATTTGTGAGCGATTTGTGAGGGCAGCCACTGGGAGGCGCAGGCGGGCTCTCGTAGGGGTCTGGCTGCTGTATAGCGCTTTGACAGCTATCCATTGTGTAAAAGGACAGCACTGCCGCCGACTCAGTCTCCAGGCTTAACTTTCCCTTCGGCGCATAATGGCATAATGAGTTTCGGTGGTCCTGGGCCTTTTACTTTCCTTTCCACTACCTACGGACTGTATTCTAGCTTCGCCATTCTGAACGTGAGCTACCCTCGGACAGTTTCGGGCGGCATTAAGAAGCTCTTCACCGGGGTTCTCTTCAAGTGTCCCCTACAAACGCAGAGCCCAGGGGTGCCACAGTCTTGACCCAAGTGCTGGGAGCGGTTCTTGCTGTGCCCATCTTGTCCTTAGAGAGAAGGAAATTAACTTCACTCAGAACCAGATCGGGTGGCCTCAGCCCTTTTCTCCCTGGACTGAAAAGGACGACCCATGACAGTGCTACTTCTCCAAAACAGCATGAGGAAATATTAAAGGAAAATTTGACATTTAAAAAAAACTTAATCAAGAGGAATAAGTTCTGGTGATCTGCTGTAAGTACGGTGATGACAGTTAGCAGCAGGTCTTGCATATTACAAAATAGCTAGAAGAGGAGCTTTTGAATGTTCTCACCACAGAGAAATGATAAATGCTTGAGGTAATGAATACGCCAACTACCCCGATGTGAACATTATACGACATGCATGTACCAAAACGCCAAACTGTACCCCATAAATATGTACAATTATGATGTGTCAATTAAAAAATAAAAAGAACAAAAAAGGGGAGAATAAAATCAGTTAAGAAAAGAGTAATGGGATGTATAATAGAGAAACTAAAGCAAAAGACTGAAGTGCTTTCTAGTTCACATTAATATTAATAAAGGGATAGGAGAAATAAGTGGTTTAAATCTATAGAAATTGTTCACAATAAAGAAAAGAGTGTTCATAAATGCTAAATGAAGAGGACAGAACAGCACTAGGGAGAATGGACTGAAAGAATAACTGTCCTCTGCCTTATGATTAAATTGCTCTTTGTAACCACATTCTCCCAAACCTTCCTTCACAGAGAAAGCAACTTGCTTAATGTCTTCACAAAACTGGAAAGGGTTCAAGCAACCCAGCTAAAATGTTTTAATGATGAAAAAGTTACCGCAGCCGGAGACGGAGAAAATAGGGAGGAAAGGCCAAAATGATAATGACCATCGTATTCCTGAAACCGAGCCAGGCGCTCCAGTGACCTCGGAATTATTCTAACATAAAAGGCACACTAAGGAAATGAGAGAAAATGAGATTTTAAAGGAGGTTGGGGGTGGAAACCTAAGAGCCAAATAATAATTAATGACAGGAGACAGCATGAATTATATATAAAAAGGTAAACACTGCTGACTGTTGCGTGGGTGGGAAGGGATCAATTTTTTTCTTTACTAGTCTTTTCACAGTTATGTTATTAGTATGCAAAGGACTTTCTTACAGTTAATTTATATTTATAGTCTCAAAGGCTTGTATTATCCAACTGCTTAATGTCCCCACCTGGGGGTCTAATCAGCATCTCAAACTTAGCACAGGCAGGCTCTTGTAACTTCCCAGTGTTCACACCTCCAACCCTCCATCCTCAAACCTGTGCTTGTACAATCTTCCTAGCCTCAGAAAACAGCAAGTCTATTCTTCCAATTCTTTGGGAGAGGGAAAGGTTTTTTGTTTAAAAAAAAAGAAGAACTGTAGTCACTGTCCACTCTCTCTGCTGCTCTCCCGTCTCCCGCCCACTTCCACCCGGAGCCATCTTCAGAACATACCAGAATCGAACTGCTGCTACCACCTAGTTCTAAGCTACCCCTCTCTCACCTGGATTATCTCCCACTGGCCCCCTTACTTATACCTCTGACCGCCACTAATCTTTCCTCCATCTAAAACAAAGATGATCTTTCTCCCTTTTCCAAACCCTCTGGTGCCCTCTCAGGTCACTTAAAAACCAAAGCCTTTACACTGGCCCCCGAACCCTCTGTATTGCTATTTCAATTTTGATACAGCACAGACACTTCAAATCACAAAATTTGAGCTAGAAAGGAAAAAACACGTCGAACATTTAGTCTAACCACATCATTTTACAGTGTGAGAACTGAAGTCACAGAAGCCAGGTGATGTGATTTTATAGCAGTGAAACAGCAAGCTAGAGGATGAGAGACACTGACATCTGCATTTTCCCAGTTTCCAGGCCCATGGCCTTTCTATCCTACTGCTTTTGGGATCTTCTCCTTCTCAAGAAGTTTACAAAGAGAGAAAAGAAAAAGAGACGAAAAAGTACTTTAGTATTAATAGTTCCATTCAACCATATTTTCAAGACTTGTAAAGAAGAGTCTGACAAAAAACACAGTAAAAAAACCCCACCAATTTAGATAAATTGAAAGATAAATAATATTAGCGAACTTTTTAGCTTATTCCTAATTTTACACAGACAAACCAAATATAAATATTTTGACAAAGGGAATTTTTGTTGGAAGATAGGCTTCAAAGTCTGGATAATAGCAATATTCTTTGTTGCAAAGCTCTTAAGCCTTTCATATTGAGTAGTGTCTATAAAGTTTTTAAAGCAACCAAAACTCTTCTGAAATGCCTGTTAAAACTTGGCATCAATAATTAGTCCCAACAAATGGCTTCAGAATCAAACATTAAAGTCAGAGTGAAGTAGCACAAGTATTCTCAAGGGAACATACTATTTAATGGGCAAATCAGGCACTCAGTATCAAAGATGTTAATATTTTACCAGGAAGTTCCCTATTTGAAGTAGATTTTTAAAATATAAGGATGATGTATTTCTCCTCTAATACAAAAATTCAGAGTGAAAGTACATTAAGAATTATCATGGAGGCCAGGCACAGTGGCTCATACCTATACTCTCAGCACTTTGGGAGGCCAAGGCAGGATGATTGCTTGAGATTAGGAGTTCAAGATCAGACTGGGCACCATAGTGAGCCCCTGTTTCTATAACAAAAATAAAAAAAGAATTGCCAGGCACAGTGGTGCACACCTGTAGTCCCAGCTGCTTGGGAGGCTGAGGCAAGAGGACTGCTTGAGCTCAGGAGTTTGAGGCTGCAGTGAGCTCTGCTCATGCCACTGTACTCCAGCCTTAGCAACGAAGCAAAACATTATCTCGAGAATAAATAAATAAACAAGCCGGGCCAGGTGGCTCACGCCTGTAATCCTAGCCCTCTGGGAGGCCAAGGCAGGCGGATTATTTGAGCTCAGGAGTTCGAGACCAGCCTGAGCAAGAGAGAGACCCTGTCTCTACTGAAAATACAAAGAAATTAATCGGGCAACTAAAAATATATAGAAAAAATCAGCCGGGCATGGTGACACATGCCTGTAGTCCCAGCTACTCAGGAGGCTGAGGCAGGAAGATTGCTTGAGCCCAGGAGTTTGAGGTTGCTGTGAGCTAGGATGACGCCATGGCACTCTAGCCTGGGCAACACAATGAGATTCTGTCTCAAAAAAATTAAAAAAAGAATAAATAAATAAACAAAATCATGGAAAGAATGAAAATTAATCCATTAAAATTCATTTCCAACTTATTGTTGGTATTTCTTCTGTACAATTGAGAAAACGGGGTAACTTAAAACTATAGTCACCCATTTGGCTTATCTTCAAGAAAACTCTGCTGCTGTCTCAAAATAAGATCTAGTAGAGACATAAATTACTAGGCTTCAAGGATGACTCAAAAAGCAGAAATTGTACAATAATATATACAAGAGCACGGCTCAAACCTGGAAATCGATATAACTGTAGAGATTAAGACAAAAAAATACTAAAACACATGTGGAATGCTACTTGTATGACTATTAGATGTTTTATAAATCTTTTAAAAACTGGTCATATTTGGCTGTGCTTAATCCAATATTTACCAAATAATAAAATGACTAACATTATCCTTTCACTCACTCATCCCAACAACTACAACTGCAACTCATGATTTGCTCTTTAAAACCCCCCAAAAAACAACTACCAAGCTGAAGAACAGACTCACAATAAAAAGTACTTAGAGAATTTAGACAGCGTGTTTTGTTTTGTCCAGGATAAAAATAAAATCCACATTCACGTGGCACACTGGATTTTTTTCAAAATTCATTATACAGTAAAATGCCTACAGATATACAAAACAGCAAAAGCTTTACTGAGTACAACAGTCAGTTATTTTTGTTTATGTAAGTAAAGAACTAAGGCAGAGAACAGTTAAACGCTTTGTCCAGAATCACAGAGAGTCAATGTGGCCTAGAACTTAAGGGACAGATTCTTGTGTAGTTGTCATTTAATGTGGCTTAGCAAGAAATAAAACTAGCTACTAGTAGTTGGGTACTTCCCATTTAGCTTAGGATATGAATTCTAGTTTCAAGGCACTTAGAAAGAGTGCATCTTTTTAAAAGGCAAGATGGTTTTCTAAGATAGCACAACAGATCCTCCTAATGAAGGGGTCCTTCTTTCCCGTTAGGAAGTTGAGAAGAAACAACAAATTTTAAAAAGGAAAGAACTATTCTATCTCATACTCTGCAGAAGATGAACTTCCAGCTCCAAAGTATGGGTTTTATTTTTGTTTTTTGTTTATTTTGTTTTTAATCTCATAAGGGTAGGAGCCTAAGATGAAGCCTACGCAAGTTTTCAGCCACCACAAAACCCGCAGACCCAGGACGGACAGGTACCAGCAATGGGGCTCATTGTGGCTAACTCATACCACTGGTTGACTCAGAGCCCAAAGAGGGGCAGTGGGGTGGAGTCAAAAAGTGAGAAGAAAACAGGTGTAAGAAGGAAGGGTTAAAAAGGATAGAAGAAAGTATTGGAGAAGAGTATATGAAGAGGTCCAAAAACCAGGCATAAAGAGAAAATGCCAGCAAAAATTATATTTGGTGTAAACAGGCTGCTAATTCCTGGCAGTATAATTCAGAGCAGAGCCTTTATCAGCGCTGTGGGCAGTTTTTCTGAGTCAATGAGTGAGTTCACTTGGAAGCTTTCCATAAGGGCACATACCAGTTCTTGTTCCACTTATGCGCAAACTCCACGAGCAGGAAGAGCTGGATGCCTATAAAGAGGAAGCCTCCAACGGCTCCCACGTAGCGCCAGGCTGCAAAAGACCATCGAAACAACCAAGAGGTGAACTTTCCATGTGATTTGCTCAAAAGAGAATAAGCACAGCTAATTTTTTACTGAATGTTCATTGTACCTGTTAATGCATTTAATTCCCACATAGCCAAATAAGGTGGGTATTAGTGTTATACTCACTTTACAGATGAGAAAAACTGAGAGTCTATGTAAACTGAAAAAAATCTCATAGCCAGGAAAAGGCATAGTTGGGATTTGAACACAGGCAGTCTGGCTCCAGAGTATCCAAGCTTAACCTCCATGCTACAGCTTCCAAATAATCTAACAGATGCGGTAATTAATAAAATCCACAATGATCCACAACTTAAAGGCAAAACACATATGCAGAAAAATCAAAGGTTCTAATTTTATTGGGTTAAAAAATCATCAACGTCCAGGTAGGAAATGAGGCTCAGACCAGGGGGACAAGAACTCAGGTCTACTCCTGGCTCTGCCACAAAGGAGCTGTAACCTTGGATGAACCATGTCACAAGGGTGACAGCTTGTCTATGGAAATGACTGAGCCGGACTAGAGGACTTTTAACTCTCTACTTAGTCTAAATATATTCTAATACATAAAAGTATCTCTATGGAGAATTAAGAAACTAGTTAATGATATTTTAGGTGAAAGCAAGACTTGGATACATAATTATTAAGGAGTATATGGAAAAACTAGCTAGACCCTGATATGTAACTAATTGAGGACTAACACAATCTAAATGTTTTTAATACCCTAATTAGGAAAATGAACACATTCAAGAGTGTTTCGAACCACTGAAAGTCAGGCTTTTAACCCCAGCTAATATGAAGAAGGGCCCCCTGTTTCAGCTATGATTAAAAGCTTCATATTAACAAATTTTGGTAGGCTCTATGAATAAGGAATATAATTCAATGTTTCATAACTTCATACTTTTTTTATCCCAGTATAGCTGCCCAATAGATTTTTAGTTGCTAAAAAGCCCTGTGCTGCCGGGTTGCTGGGTTTCCTGTACAGTGCTCAGAAAGAACAAAGTCTCCTAGGCTCGTAGGGTCATGCTGATATGCCAAACTGGTTTTCAGACAAATTTTAAGTGTTTCATTTTCCCTTCAGGCTAATAACCTTAAAATTAAAATTCTAGTTCTTCAGCCAGCAGATTAACAAAGATCCTCTTACATCCTCCTGGAAGGTCCCAAGAATGGGGCGAGGAAAAGGGGCAGAGCATAGGGAGTGGAGAGGATAAAGAGTGGGCAGGAATTTTTTTTTTAAGCCACAGAAAAATCCGTAATGCAAAATACCAAAGGTACCCTGGACTACGTCTTTGAACAATTTCACAAAATGGGTGTACAAAATAAACAAGTACCCAAAATACCCCATTAGTACCGTGCAGAAAGGTCTCCTGATCTGGAATGAAGAAAGCTCCAGAGCACAGGGCCCCCAACAGCAGAAGTTTAAAGAACCAAAAGCTGGAAAGGTAAAAAAAAAAAAAAAGAGGAAATGTATTTAAATGATATTCAAGGAAGGACACAATACTTCTTAGAAGGTAAGCAAGTCAATCCCTGATTCTGTCATAGGCAATGTTCTCTCCAAACTGAAGAGACTGAAGAATGCCTTTCTTTTAATTCAACAGACTTGGTACAGCCTCTGATGGTGCAAAACTCACTGCAGGCAAGGAAATAACCTGCGGGGAGATCTTGATACCTGCCCCCACTAAGTTTCTCCTCAGGTACCAGGTGTTACAAACAGGATTCTGGCTCTTTGGCAACTGTGTAGTGACAAGTTCCACCTTCTCCAAAATCAATAATTTCAACTAGAGAAGAGCAGTTAGAGGGTCTGATGAGCAGAAGGGGTCCTGGAATCCTGGACTGAATATAACGAAAGGAGAAAGCTACCCCACGAACACCGCGAGACTTACCCATTGTGAATATGAGCTCTACAACTTTTGCTGTTGTCTATTTTCAAGGTCAGTAGACAGAAGATAAAGAAGAAACAGGCCATTCCAAAACAGACTCTGTACACCGCAGAATATCCCACCAGCTTCTCGCAGGTGTCTCCAGCTTTAATGCCTTTACACATATCTTCAAAAAAAGGAATCTGAGGAGAAAGAGTTTAGAAAAGTCATGTGTTAAAACTGGGTGAAAGAGGCTGCCTTGGAGTGTTCACTCAGCCTGCGACTCCAGGTCCACTGTGGAAATGGATCGTGTGCACAAAGGAAAAGACTGAGGAGGAAAATCTACCCTCTAAAGACTTTTTCTTAATTTTATTTGAATCTTTTGTAAAGATACAGTGCTCACAAAGTATCAGTCAGCCTTTACTTGCCCCAAATGATTTCTGAAATGCAGCAGAATTTTCAAAAATTACAATTGTAATATGTGGGCATATTTTTCTTGAAGTGTGTAAATATATAGAATAAAAAATGAGAGACTTGCTTCACTATCACCCCAAAATGTTACTTCCCTTCTCTGAAGAGTTAACAATTTGGTGGGTAGGGTATTTTTATTAATTCACATATATAAATGTGTGTGTATACATATACACAACACATACACACACACATATCGTACTGTATACGTAGTAGGTATATTCAAACAGTTTTTTAAAATAAGATTGTATGTAAAGTTCTGCAATGGTTTTTACCAATTAATAAGCCATGGAGACCTTTCCCTATTAATACACAAAACCCTACCTCATTCTTTTTAACCACTGTACAATATTTTGTAGTAAGGCTAGATCAAAATTGATAACCTTTCCCACATTGATCTTATATTTTGTTCAGGCGGGGTTTTATTTTACTTTGTATATTTGTTTTTTGCTATCACAAACACTGATTCAATAAGCACATTGTGCAACTTCATTGTATATGTGCCACTGTTTACGTGGGACAGACTCCTGAGCTAGAAATGGAATTAGTGGCTCAAGTAGTACAGGTTGAACATCCCTGATCTGAAATGCTTGGGGCCAGAGTGTTTCACACTTGGGATTTTTTCAGATTTTGGAATATTTGCATTATATTACGGGTTGACCATCCCTAATCAGAACATCCAAAATCCCAATGCTCCAATGAGCATTTCCTTTGAGCATCATGTTGGCGCTAAAAAATTTTCAAATTTTGGAGCTCTCTGGATTTTAGATTTCAGATTAGGGATACCCAACCTGTATCTATTTTTTTAAATTTCAACAGGTAAAGTCAAATCGCATTTTCAAAGGCTATACCAATTTACATCCCATCAATAATATCTGAGATTAGTCATTTTCCCAACCGGGGCTTCTAATTTAAAGGCAAAAACCGAATATCCTGTTTTAATGTACACCTTTCTAATTACTAGTGAGGCTCAATATCTTTTCTTAAGTTTATGGCCATCTGTATTTTTCTCTAAACGGACTGCTAATTGGGTTTTTCCTTGATCCACCAGAGCTTTTTATTTATTGGTCTTAATCTTCTAATAAATGTTGATAATAATGTCATAAAATAAGGATCTAGTCAGCGGTAAAAAAAAAAAAACTTGCTTTTTATCAACATCAAACACTTTTTAGACTAGAAAATAAGTTAAATCACAAATATTAATAGCTGTTATTCACAAGAAAAAGATATCGCAGAAAGAAATGACACAAAACTAAAGGTAAATTGAAGTATGATAAAGAAGAGACTTTTGTTTCTTCTCTAGAAAAGATCTTAAAGAAATAATAATAACTGAGGCTGTCAGGATTTCCATAACTAAATGTCAACCCAAATAAGAGACTGGGGCAAGAATCTCAATCAACTGAGGTTTATTGAGCCAGAGGTTGAGGTCTCACTCAGGAAAACGTAAGTCACAGACTTGTCTGTGGCCTGTCCTCTAAGAGATGTTTCAGGAGGCTCAGTATTTATACATTTCTTTAAAGAGAAGGTATGCAGGAAAAGGGCAGTAGGCTAGTTACACATAAGATAAGGCAAACATTCCAAAGGGGAGTAAAGGAAGAGGTCATTATGTAAACATCTCAGGGTAGGTGGAGAAATGGTTGATCTCATCTTGTCTTTGTTCTGCACCTGGGAAGATAAGCTTGCCATTAACATTATCAATGTGAAATTTAACAAATTTTAGTCCTGGACAAGGAGTTAGGCTGCAGACCTAAAGATACAGTTGGTATGTCCTTATTTATGGGACGATATACTTCTTGAAAGGGATCGGGCCGGCAAAGAATTTACTTATGAGCGATTTGTGAGGGAAGTCATCCTCAGGTGCATGAGGCCTTTTGCCTGTTGCAGGGCTCTGGCTAACGTATAGCACTTTGACGAAAGGTTGGGAAGTAACAGCTATTTATTGGTTAAAAGAACAGCAGCGTCAGACTGAATGCCTGACTCAATCTCCAGGCTTAATTTTCCCTTTGGCACAATGAGTTTGAATGATCCTGATATTTTTTATTTTCCTTCATAGAAGAAAAAAAGATTGCCACAAACAAAAGGAAGACTAAATATAATTAGAATTCAGCTTCCTCTAGTCATTACTACATCTGCATATGAAACGTGTTTTTCCAAACATTCCAAATAAGTGACTCAGACAAAAATGCATCATTTCTGAGCTCCTATTAGTGTAGTTCCATTTTCACAAACAGATGTGAAAACTTTGTGAAGAAATGTCCAACATTTTGTTTTCAACAACTTCCTAAAACTGCAAAAAATTTTTTAGATCAGAGTAAGATTAATGGCGTATAGAGAGATGTTATTGCACTTATTTGACTGGGCTACCAAACTAACACACGTACAGGGTTGCCAGATAAAATATAGAATGTCTACCTAAATTCAAATGTCAAATAAAAAAACAAGTAATTTCTTAGTATAAGCATTTCCCATATAATATTTGGGGGGCATACTTAGACTGAATATCACATGGGACATACTTATACTAAAAAAATATTCTTTGGCAAAGGTGAAACTCAAGAGAAGGTACTGGGGCTCAGGACACATCACCCCAAAATATAACTGTAGGAGACCAGAATAAAGTATATTTTGAGTAGCTCTGAAAGCTGTCCTTTTATATAAAAGAAATTTACATCTATAAAAGAATTCTACATTGACAAAGTTGCTGTACCAAGAAGAAGGTTGCTCCCCAGGAGATAACTGTTATTACACTGAGAGACTATCTGAATAATAAGACAACCTTATTCCCCATACATTTCCTCCTGTGACTCTCCCACAACATGGGTCAACACACCCCCCCAGCCCCTCCCCAGAGGCCCCAAGCCTCTCCTCCTTTCGGTAGCTCAGGACACTATATAAGCTTCAATCACCTCACATTTTGTGGGACGCCTGTGATTCATACAGAGTTAAAAGTGGTTTTCCTCCTATTAACTGGTCTTGTGTCAATTTAAGGAAGGTAAAGCAGTGCAGGGAAACAACTTCTATGGGTAGAACCCACAGTCGGCAGGACTGGATGGATGACAAGAATAACGTGGAGGATGGGGCAGGGTTCTTTTCTTTTTTTTAAGGTACTGCTTTTTGGGATGCAGGGGGAGTACGGCAGGCAGGGGACAAAGAGCAGGAGTTTATTTTTTAACACACAGAGTTTGGGGCACCCCATGGCATCTCTGTGGGGCAACCCAGTGAGATCATGCGGTCTGGAAAGTGCTTCAGAGAGTAATCAGGCTGGACACAGTGAGACAGTCAGCACCCACAGGCAGGTAGCGAGAAGTTGCACAAGTGCTTTCTGAAGGAATCTGAATTTTTAGCTGTGTTTAATGTGAGTGAGCAACCAGCATGGTTAAAATCTTCAGGTGTTGAAGTAATGGAGGAGACACACACAAAAATGAACATCTCAGATATTCTAGCCCTAAACAAAAGTTAACCTGTATGAGTAGTGCTGGTGACAAGGAGGTGATATTGCTTTAAATCTGTAAAAGCAATATTCATGAAGGAGAACCCACACAACCTCATTCATGGGGCTGTTTTATTTCTATGGAATTTATTGCTCTATAATAATCATTAAATTCTTTTCTTCTTCCCTTCTATCTTCCACTATCGGCAACACCCATTCCTGAATCCGCCCTCACCATAACACCGCACATTGTCACCTCTTTCATCTACACCAGCCCCTTTTCATCTTTAGACTCCTCTCTGCCTCCCTGCCCCAAACGCACTTCACTCCTTTTCTTCTCCCTCTAAAACCCATTTCAAGGAGGATGCTAACAGCAGCAGGTCCGAGATGCTACGCCACCATCCCCAACAAATCCCCTCCCTTGTTTACTCCAGGCCACAGGGAACATCCCCAGGGCCCCTCCGCTCTTCAAAGGGTGAGTATGTGGCACTGCAGGTTTCCTTTTTTATTTTTCTTTTTTATGGCCCAGAATATTCCAGCAAGTACGTGGCACCGCAGGTTTCATCAAAATAAAAGTAGGCAAACAACCCCCCAGGTCCAAATACTAACCAAGACCTCCTTTATGCTCTGTAGGTGACTTAGCACTTTTAGCCTTCGATAGTAAGTGGTGAGTATTTTGGGCAAAGAACCTCCAAGTTGAACAGGCTGGCAGTATTTTAGCAAGGGAAATTTGCTCTGATTAAATATTTGCTATTCCAAACTCCATCCCAGTTTTGGAAAAAGAAAACACACATCACATACAGAGTCCGCACCACAGGGCAAAGGGGCTGGCCCGTTAAGGGTGTTACCTCTTAAGTCTGGCTCTGGGCATCCAAGGACACAGCACGTAAGCTGGGCTCACACACTGCGTCTGTTATTTCTGTACAGACCTGAGAGCAAGAGGTTTCCTTCCAATCCTCAAAGCCACAAATTATCGAGCAAGAATAAATAGTTCATGCAGACTTTCAATCCTAACTCCATTGCTAACCTGGGCAAGTTACACACACACACACACACACACACACACACACACACACACACACCGCGAGCCTCGACAGCCCCACCTGTAAAATGAAATAGTACCTCCACCCATCTCATTCAGCTGCCCTGAGAATTACATCAGATAATCTTGTGAAGTGCTTACCACAGTTGCTTACCCATAGCAGTTACTAGGTTAACTTCCTTAATTCTAAAGCACTATCCACTACATAAAAGAAATTTTCAGGGGAGGGTCAGGCACATTACATGATCCACCGGCTGATCCGTTCCAATGTGACCATGATGGGAAACTGAGCACCTCAGAATTCAGTAGACGCTCTACTCACTTTCCTAGAGGATACACTACAGATTAACTTTCAATAAGGTGAATCCTTCCCTGTGCCGGGGCTCAGAAAACAACACCCCCAGATGAAGGCCTCACAAGCAAAGGTTTTTCTGTGACCTTCTCCTGCCCTCCTGTCTCTCACTGCCATTCTACCCCAAGCTGGCCATAGCAACTGGAATCCCTTTTCCCCAAAGCCAGCCAGAAAACCTAAAAATATTATTCTAACTTTCACCCTGGGAAAGACTGGCCATAAAGAAATTATCTGACCTACCTTGTTTGACTACAGGTCATAAGACTCCTATTGTAGGACGGGTCTGGCCCCACACCTAGGAGGAAGGAATGCTGCTCAGAGAGGCCAAGAAGAAATCTAGACAGGCTTGCTGGGTTTCCCCACTCAGTCTTATTAGCATCAGATCATACACTTTTTGTCCAATTACACTTCTACACAGCTGTCCATACATTGTGAAACCTAATCATAAAAATGGACAATTTCCCCTGTATCTTCAGGTCTTCCTTCTGAAGGCTCCTGTGTATATACATTTAATAAATTTGTTTGCCTTTTCTCCAAGTAATCTGTCTTGTGGGTTGATTTTTCAGTGAACCTGCAGAGTGAACTTGCCCCTTGGCCTCTACACCTGGTACATTTATATAAGAGCTAAATTCTAAAACACAGCACTCACCTGTCTTTCAGGGACCTAGTCATCACCCAAAAGAAAGAATATCTGCACTCACAAATTAGGAAAACTATTTCCAAAACATGAACACAAGTATTAGGCTCTAAAAGATGGGAGCTAGAAGAAAATTCATATAATTCTGTCCACATAGGAGAGATGCTAGTGTGTCCCCAAAGCAACTTCAATCTCAAGCAAATAAATATGAAGAATTAACAAAAGAGCTATAAAAAGGCCTCCAGGTCTAGTTGGCCAGGGGCCCAGATGCTGTAAACATAGGAAAAATGTATAGGCTTTGGGTGTGGTTATCACAAAATGGAGAGCAAGAAGATGAGAATTGTGGTTCTACAATATAGTATTACTTGAGAAAGATGAGAAAATGCAACCTTAGCAACGTGAATTATTCTTAAATTTCATCATATCAAATTTCTAGAGCACTGAATGAAACCAAGCTTCAAAGAAAACTTTGGGCAGCTCGGCATGAGGGATGAATTAAGCTCGTGAAAACTAGAAGAACTAGATCTGCAAGTTCTGTTTAATATCCCTCACTTGAAAATTAATTTCGGACCAGAAACTCTCAGTCTCCCTCTCTCTTCTCCGATATTCCACTTATCTCCAAACTCCCCAGGAGAGTTTGGTTTTCTCCGTGTAGTAATTCCAGAGTCCGTGACAGTGATGTCTGCCCGTTACCGACTAGTGGACACCGGTCACAAAGTGGGAAATACCAAAATCAGCTTCCATCTCCCTTAGACAGCCTCTCAGCAGCCAAGGCTCTGTAAGTGACTATCTCTGAGACCCTTTTGAGGATCTGGGGCTATTTAAAAAACCCTAACAACAACCAGTACTCGCTTCTCTCTTGCTTGGGTATCAGAACATTTTTAAGAGAAAAGTCTACACTGTGTCAAAATCCATAAGAAGAACTAAAATTCTACAGGGTCTGGTTTTCTGGGACCCTTCCACCTCTCAAATCAAGACCTACTGGACTTTTGTTTTGAGTGGAAAACACGGTTATGGCCCTGCACAGAACACAGGGTCTGACACAGGACAATGGGCCGCCCCAAGATGAACAAGGCTGACTGTACACAGATGTGAAATCTCTATAAGGAGAGGACTAAATGCTGAAACAGGCAGATCTATTCTCACCACTTAGAGAAAATGCTTGTAGCCTAAGTAAGCCCCAAATCAGCTAGCTTTCTTCTTCAATGTGTGAGCTTGAAGTGCAGTGGTGACACTTGCAAAATTGTCTTCTGTACATAATTTTTAAAAACCCAGCGAAATTAAAGTTTGCATATGTATTCTTCATTCCATACAACACACTGTAAGATACACTCACACACACATATCACAGCACGGGGTTTAACCGTCCACTCTGTCATTCCCATCTACTATGCGCAGGTGTCATTCTAGCTCGGGGGATACAAGCAGTGACGAGAATAGGTTAAAAGTCCATTCTAACAAGGAGCTAGCTTTGCAGTGAAATGCTGTATGCACACGACCACATGCTGTACTTCATGGATATCTCAAGTACTTTCGTCATTCATTTGGACTATTCATGATTTTTGCCTTAGGTGGGCCACTGGAACCTAGTATCTCCCAAAAGACAGGACTCCACCATATCTTAACCTCAAGATTTGAGAGTCCCTAGTTACCTGTTCCCTAATCCCTGTAACAGGAACCAGTACAAGGTAGATGGTCAGGTTTCTAGCCCCAGCTTCTTTCCCATCTTACCTTAGGCCTGGAATTGAAGGTCCCCAGCCCCTGGGGAACTGCGATGCCCAGACATTCATTTTCTCCATCCCCACTTCTTCCTGATCACCAAAACGCTTGGTTTGAATTGTTAAACAAAGTTTAAGGGAAGCCATTGGGACTAGTCTCCTGCACCAGGGCCACAGCAGACCAGACCAAACCAGAATGGAGTCACATGTGCTAAGTGCCATTGAACTTTGAAACGGGGCAGTTTAAAAAAAAAAACGCAGGAGATTCCAATCAATGAGTCTGCATAATAGAGTCCCCTCTGTTTTAACCTTTTGCTCTATGTTTCTGTTTTCTTTGGGTGTTTTCTGCCTATAAAGCCACCCTCTTCTGTTCAGCTAATTGGAACACTCATTTCATTTTATATTCTAGAATCAGAAATAAAATCCAGTTAGGGCTGGGTGCGGTGGCTCACGCCTGTAATTCTAACACTTTGGGAAGCCAAGACTTTGAGATCAGCCTGAGCAAGAGCAAGACCCCATCGCTGGGCATGGTGGCACACGCCTATAGTCCCAGCTACTTGGGAGGCTGAGGTAGGAGAATCGCTTAAGCCCAGGAGTTTGAGGTTGCAGTGAACTATGATAAAGCCACTGCACTCTAGCCAGGGTGACAGAGCAAGACGCCTGTCTCCACACACACACAAAAATCCAGTTAGATCTTTCAACTACATTTTTTGTAATTTTGTCTTTTGGCAGGATGCATGAAAAGACTAATTTTTTTTTAACCTGTAAAAGATTTACTGTTTATTCCAAAATGCCACACAGAACACCACACATACATACTATTAAACATGTCGTACTCAATTTATCACCACATTATTCTTGCCTAGCTTACCCAGTATGTGGTCCACATAGCCCAGCCAGTTATCTGCAACTTAAGCAACAACTCTGGTACTCTCAGAACAAAGTTTAGGCCACCAAAATTTCCATATTAGAGAGAAGAGACAATAACTGCATATAACACACATAAAACCACTGAGGGTCTAACGCAGGAGTCAGCTAACGACAGGCAGAGGGTCAGGCCCAGCTCGCCTCCTGTTTTGTAAGTAAAGTTTTACTGGAGCACAGCCACAATCCTTTGTTGGTATGTTGTCTTGGCTGCTTTTGCAGGACAGTGGCAGAGTTGAGTTGCTACAGGGACCACAGAACCCACAGGATGTACAGCAGGCTCTTTGCAGCTACCCCTGGCACCACCAGAAGAACAGCTGAGGAGTGCAGCTGAACTGCTAACTGTGAAGTACAAATTAACATTTCAAAAGCAAGTGACAACTGGTGATAACTTATTCTGAGATCAAAAGTCAAAGGAAGGCCGGGCGGTGGCTCACGCCGCCTGTAATCCTAGCACTCTGGGAGGCCGAGGTGGGCGGATCATTCTGAGCTCAGGAGTTCGAGACCAGCCTGAGCAAGAGCAAGACCCCATCTCTACCAAAAATAGAAAGAAATTAATTGGACAGCTAAAAATATATATAGAAAAAATTAGCCGGGCATGGTGGCACATGCCTGTAGTTCCAGCTACTTGGGAGGCTGAGACAGTAGGATTGCTGGAGCCCAGGAGTTTGAG
>CAUYSK010127854.1:0-56975 GCA_963575035.1 Avahi laniger
CCCAGCCCCATCCTTATTTTGATTATGTGCTGTCTTTCAGGTACTATAGGAGGAGCTAGGGTCAGAGGGAAGCCCAGACAGACACAGGGAAGTGCTGACCACTAGGACTCAACAGCGAAGAGACCTCGGGCCTCTTCCAGCCCCCCAGGTGCTGATGTTGGAGCCAACAGACAGGAACCATCGGACAAGTTCTTGGGAGGGGCTGACCCTTCCTCGGTCCAGCCCAGGTGAAAAGTGGCTCCTCGGGTCGAGGGGAGAAGTAGCCCATCCTCTGAGCAGGTGCCCAGGGTGGACCTTCCCCTCTCTTGGACCCCACCCGGCCCTCCCACTGAACTCTTGACCTTCTGGTTTCCCATTTCCTGGCAGGAAACTGGCTCTGAAAGAAGTGGGCTGGTGGGCTCCAGACAGCATATCCACACTTAAGGCAGGAAGGAGGAAGAAGGAGAGGGTCCAGCCATATTTTCCTCTTCTTTCAGAAAAGCAGTGCTTCTGTACAAATTTCCCCTGCAGACCTCTGCTTAGTTCTCATCGGACAGAACTGGAACATGTGGCCACTCCTAGCTGCAGGGAAGCCTGGGAAAAAGAGAGCAGGATTATTGTGATTGCTTAGACCAAGGATCAGTCGACAAACTTTTTCTGGAAAGGGCTAGACAGTAAAAATTTTAGGTTTTGTGGGCACACACTTGTAGTCCCAGCCACTCGGGAGGCTGAGGCAGGAGGATCACTTGAGCCCAGAAGTTTGAGGTTGCAATGAGCTATGATGACACCACTGCACTCTAGCCCAGGTAACAGAGAGACCGTGTCTTTAAAAAAAAAAAAAAAGAGTCAATATTGGCTTTGGATTTGGACAGACATTATGATGTAGCAAAAAGAGCACTAGATTGAATGAATTGATGGACAGGCTTCATACTACCATGTAGGGCTTGAGAAAAGAGGGTCTTGTATTGTTTCCTACTTCTGTTTTTGTGTTTGGGCGAGACTCTCTCCATCTCAAGCTTGGGCTTCTCCAGGGACCACATCTTTTACTTCTTCCCGCCTCCACTCTGTCCACTGTAGAGCTGGGCACACTGTGGGCTCCCAAATACGCAGACATGGCAGCGGGAGAGCCCAGACCCCTGCCCCCCACCACCCAGCATCCTGGAAATACATTGTTCTCTATTCCCAAGAAGCACCCCAAAAGTTACCCTCCAAATCCTGTTCTGCTTGTCACTTTCAATCTGGGTAATTAAACTCAACACCTCCAGGGTGGTTAAAAATTAATTTGGCATTCAACAGGCCCGGAAATGCAATTCCGTGGGAAACACACTTGGTGAGCCCGGCTAGATGTAATTAGAAAACAGTCCTGCTGGGGGAAGAAGGGTAACTAAAGCGTTGTCACAGCCACAGAGGTGACAGTAGGGAGGTAGGTGCCCGGGCTACACAGTAACAGGCTTCTTCCTGGGCCTCTAATTCCTTACTCTTATTCATCTGTTGCTGACAGTTGGCATTGCAAACGCAGTTGGTTTTCACTTCTAAATCGGTAAGGATAAATACACCGGCTTCTGCCCAAGCCTGTTTCAGTCTCTGCTCTGCTGTCTGTGCAGTTCCTCCCTGCACCCCCTGCTGACAGCTGCTGCCATCCGTAGCTTCCCTCAGCCTTTCCCATCTGCAGCAGGCCCCACCCCGGCCCCTTCCGCCCTGGCACCATCCCAGCCTCTCTGGGCCTTCTGCCCCCAACACCCTTTCCAGCCTGAGTTGGCCCTCTCCTCACCCCTCCCTCTGCTTCCAGCTCCTGTCCTCCAAGGCTGGTCCCTGCTGCAGACTGGCCGCCCCCTGGGAGGTCCTCAGCACTCCTTGTCTCCCAGGCAACAGTCCCATTGCTCGAGATGCCAGCCCGCAGGCTGGTATTCCAGGATGCCACAAAAGAGCATTTCCTTTTCCCATCCCGGAAGCCACCAGGAGGCCTTCACACCTCCCAAACCATCCAACTTTCCCATCTGGTACCTTCGAACACCATAGGCAGCAGGAAATAGCTAGTTAACCCTTGAGGGCTTGAACGTCTCTTTTGAGGAGCTCAGGAGTCTGTGGGGGAAACTGTGTTTCATTCAAGATGATGCCTAACCCTTATTGCAACAAGGTCTAAGGGGAAGTTCGAGGTTCTTCCTTGGCCTTCTGGAAAGATTAGGACAGTGTTGTTCAATAGGGTTGTCACTAGCCACATGTGGCTATTAAATTTAAATTAATTAAAATGGAATGAAATTTAAAATTCAGGTCCTCAGCTGCACATGTGGCTAGTGGTGACTATCAGACAATGCAGACAGAGCATTGCCATCATCACAGAAAGTTCTATTGGGTGTCGCTGCGCTACAACACGAGCTTTCGGCACAGGCTCGGAGGTCGGAGAGACCCTCTGCCGTTTTCTCTGCGGCTCCGGGTAACTCACTCAGCTTCCTGGAGCCTCCCTCATGTCTCAGAGAGTCACCAGGGTCAAAGAGCTAATCCAGGTCCTCGCGCAGCACAGCGTCTGATAACACAGAGGGCTGATGAGCAGAAGCTCTTGGCTCTTGGAGGAGAAGCCAAGGGTGGTGGAGGCTGCAGGGTGGTGAAGCAGAAAGACTCAGGACCAAGAGGACTGAGCCCTGGCCCTGAATCGTCCCTGCCTGTAAGTCCCACGCGAAGGCTGTGAGCCACGCAGCCCGAATTTTAAAAAATGAATCAGAAAAAAACCAAAAGGTAGGAAACACCCCGCACTACCTTCAGGGGGATCTATACATAAACGAGAGGTCCACGTAAAAATATTATAATGATAATTACAGTGATTTGCTTTCAACACAGTCCCAGGTAATAGGTGGCCCACAACCACCAACCAATTTCTCATGACTTCAGGTCTCTTTTCTCTTGTTAGCCTCATTCCCAGTCCAGGATTTGTAACCAGCTACTCCCAAGGTCCTAACGAGCTAAATAAGAATAATTACTTCTCATATGCTGACTTGCATAGAAACAGAAACAATTTTTGCTTTATATTTGAAAGCTTTGCATGAAATATTATTATTATCATGCCCTAGCATTGCCAGAGATATGCTTCTCCTTGTCTTATGAATATCAAACATAAAAGAAAGCCATAAGATATGTGTTTCCTTTCTTCCAGTTTGTAGTGTTTTATTTGTTTAATGATAAATTAACGGATTAATTCCGACCCAAGAAAAAGAGAAAAAAATCAAAATGAAATAGAAAATTCCCTCAACGATTGCTCTAGGGCCTGGGACCCAGCATTCGACTGCCTATTGAGCAGCCCAGCTAGATGCCTGACAAGGTCCAGAGAGTCAAGAATCCCAACTGGAAGGGAGCAGCTTCCACCCCCCCACCCACCTGCTCCTCTTCCAATTTCCTAGCTCAGGAGGAGCACCTGGTTTCCAGAAAGGCAGAAACCATAATTTACAATTTTATGATATAGTTGGCATTATCATCACCATTTTACAGACAAGGAGATTGAGGCCCAGGGAGATTATGTACCTTGCAAGTTAGTGGTAAAGTCAGGCTCTTAAACTGTATGCTATGCTGCCTCAATCTACCCACAAAGCCACTGGACTTCTCCTCCTCAAATCTGTGCACTTCTCTCCAACCCTATGACCTGCACACTACTCTGGCCACCCACCGTGGCCTCCTCCCTGCCTCACAGGCACCGTCCCCTCCCTGGACCCAGGCATCCAGACTGGCCCCCTGCCGTGCCCTCCCCTGGCCATGGTCCCGAGTATAAGCCAGATATTTGAAGGAATCACTTCCCTGATGAGAATCTCCAACAGTCCTGATCACCACTGCGTCCCTGGGGCCTGACACGTGATAAAAGATCCACAAATATTTGGTTAAATGAATGTATGACTCTTTGGAAACAGCCCAATCCAAGAGACTGCTGGGAATGTGTGATTGAAATGGTTTGGGACCATCCAGACTCCAAACACGGCAACCTGGGTGAAACCTCAGGGAGCTGTGAGAGCTGAGTTACTGTGACCAAGAAAGAACAAACCAGAGAGGATGGTGGCCAAAAAGGAACTGGTGGACAGGGGGTCCAGGAAAGGAACTGAAATAACACGGGTGCAGCATTATGGCCCCTGGACTACGTGGACTAGAGCGTGCTAAGCAGCCCCCAGGGAATGAAGAAATTAAGGCACTGGAAGGTACCATCTCCACAGCCAGCGACGTGGGGATTCTGGTGTAGACCTTGGTGTTCAGAGTTAGATTAATGTCAACCAGGTCCACGTGGCAGTCACCTCTGGGCGCTCTCAACAAATCTAGTTTCTGCAATGGTGATATAGCACCTCTTGTATACTCCTGGGTAGAGCTGGAACGCATTCTACTAAGTGAGGTATCCCAAGAATGGAAAGACAAGCACCACATGCACTCACCATCAAATTGGTATTAACTGATCAACACATAAGTGCACATTAAGAATATCATCTATTGGATGTTGGGCAGGGGGGAGGGGGAGGGGGGAAGAAGGAGGAGGGACGGTACATGCATACACAAAGAATGCAATGCGCACCGCCCGAAGGATGGACATATTTGAAATTCGGACTTAGGAGGGAGGGGGGGCAAGGGCAACATACGTAACCTAAACATCTGTACCCCCATGATATGCTGAAATAAAAAAAAAATCTAGTTTCTGCTTCGGGGAAACTAACATGGGATAATTTCAGAGTGCTGTGTCCATCCCTGCCCACGCCCACCCCCACGAGGCCTGTGTAGACGGCCAGCCCAACGCTCCCTGGGAGGCAGATGGACCTCATGTGTCCTTTGCCAGGTCATGTCATTACTTTGGGCCTCAGTTTCCTTCTCTGAGAATCGGGACTGGACTGAACACCTCCTAAAGGTCACTTCATCTCCATATGTGGGGACTGGTGTCTGTGGAGGGAGTCTTGGCCCCTCACACAGCCCATCCACTTGGTGTGCCACCCCCAACCCCAATCAGAAGCAGACTCTTGGGCTGACACCTTGCCAAGGAAATACAGACCTTCTCCCGAGGAAGGCTCAAGGCTCAGAGCCTCCTTGGCATGTGACTGGATACGGTCAGCGGCAGGGCGCAGGGTGGGCACTGAGCTGGTGACCTGGTTCTGTTCTGCCTCAGTCCTGACACTGACTCTCTGGGTGTTTTAGGAAAGCCCTTCCCCTCTTCTATACCTTGGTCTCTTCATCCATAAAATGGAGGTTAGAAACTTGGACATGAGATCAGTGATTCCCAGCTTAGCATTCTCAGATAATTCCAGAGGGCAACAGATCTTTAAAATGGAGAAATCTGGTGGGTACCACCAAGTATTCAAACGTAGTAGCACCAGTGATAGAACAAACTAGCATTATGAGCTTCCTGATATGATGCAATGAGAATATATCATCCATGCATTTAATAGTACTCTTGCCTCAAAAATATTTAATCTAACTCTAATCATGAGATAACAATCAGATAGTTCCAAATTATAGGACATTCTATAAAACAACTGGAAGTGGCTCCTTAAAAATGTCACTGTCATGAAAGAAAGAAAAGGCAAAAGATAATTAATCACCTCATGCATGATCTTTGTTTGGATCCTAGATTTTTAAAAAACAGCTATAAAGATACTTAGAAAAAAATTTAGTATGAAGTACATATTAGAGAGAAAGAGAGAAAGCAAATGTAGCAAAATATTAATGACCGATGGATCCAAGTGAAAAGTGTAGAGGTGTTCATTGTATTCCTCTTCCAACTTTTCTGCAAATTTAAAATTTTCCAAAATAAAAAGTTGGGAGGGAACAAAAGCTTAACAGAAATTATATCCATGACATGGTTGTTTTGACTTAACTGCCAAGAGTCAGAACAAACATTTATTGAGTTTTTACCATGTGCCAAACACTACCAAGAGCTAAATGTGATTTATTTCATTTAGTCTACACATCAGTCTTATGAAGTAGGACTATTAGTACAGAAAAGGATCCTCAGGCACAGAGAGGTGAAGTAACTTTCTTACGGTCACACAGCTGGGAAGTAGCTGAGCCAGGATATGAACCCAGGCTACTATGGCTCCAGGCCTGTTCGTTTAACTGCTTCATCCTAGATAAAATTCTTCAAAATGTGGATTCTCTGGAGTAAAAACAAGGAAGAGAGTCCCGGGAGAAGAAAAGGTTGAATACAAGGGGAAGAACAGGGGTTCTGATGCCTGTTCCAGCTCGAAGTTCCACGAGAGAGGACCAGACGGGAGCTGGGAGGCCCAGTGGTCATCTTCCGTGCTCCCCAGGCCTGTAAACTCTTTAAGAAGAAACACTTAGAACACAAAACCCAGATATAAGACCATCCACATACAGCCAACTGATCTTTGGCAAAGCAGACAACAACATACACTGGGGAAAAGAAGCCCTATTCGATAAATGGTGCTGGGACAACCAGATAGCCACATGCAGAAGAATGAAACAGGGTCCATCTCTCTCATCATTCACAAAAATTAATTCAAGAGGGATAAAGGACTTAAATGTAAGGCATGAAACCATAAGGATTCTAAAAGAAAATATTAGAAAAACTCTTCTAGATATCAACCTAAGCAAAGAATTTATGAGGAAGACCCCAATGGCAATCAAAGCAACAACAAAAATAAATAAATGGGACTCGATTAAATTAAAAGGCTTCTGCACAGCCCAGGAAATAATCAACAGAGCAAATAGACAACCTACAGAATGGGAGAAAATATCCACAAGTTGTACATCCGATAAAGGACTGATGACAAGAATCTACAAACAACTCAAGCAAATCATCAAGAAAAAAATCAAACAAGCCCATGAAAAAGTGGGCAAAAGACATGAACAGAAGCTTTTCAAAAGAAGACAGACGAATGGCCAGTAAACTTATGAAAAAATGTTCCACGTCACTAATCATCAGGGAGACGCAAATTAAAACCACAATGAGATATCACCTTACCCCAGTCAGGACGGCCTTTATCAGAAAGTCCAAAAACAATAGATGCTTTCATAGATGCAGAGAGAAAGGAACACTTACACACTGTTGGTGAGACTGCAAATTAGTACGACCCCTATGGAAAACAGTATGGAGATTCCTCAAAGAACTAAAAGTTGACCTACCATTTGATCCACCAATCCCATTACTGGGTATTTACCCAAAGGAAAAGAACTCATTTTATCAAAAAGACACCTGCACTTGAATGTTTATTGCAGCACAACTCACAATTGCAAAGATGTGGAATCAACCCAAATTTCCATCAATCCATGAGTGTATTAACAAAATTTTGGTATATGTACACCATGGAGTACTACTCAGCCACGAGGAAGGATGAATTAAGGCCTTTTGCAACAATTTAGATGGGACTGGAGACCATTGTGGTAAGTGAAGTATCTAAAGACTGGAAAAACAAACACTGCATGTACTCACTATTAAATTGAAACTAACCGATGAGCACATGTGTGCATAGAGGGAAGTAAAACTCAGTGGAAATCAACCGATGGGGCGGCAGGAGGGGATGGATGAAAACCTACCTAACAGGTACAATGAACAATATCTGGATGACAGGCACTCTTATAACCATGACTCAAGCATTATAAAAGTGATGTATGTAACCAAAAATATTTATACCCTGTAATATTTTGTAATTAAAAAAAAGAAGAAGGAACACTTGGTTGCACTGTGTGTAGCCCCTGCGATGTAGGTGTGGTGGGTACGGTGTGGGGCGTAGCATCCAACAGCTACGTCCCAGCTCTGCTCCTCAGCTTCTGGACTGCAAAGTCTGGAAGGCTAAAACCTGCATTTCCCAGGCCTCCTAGATTCCAGATATAATTCAGGTCGGACTACTTGGACGTACTTGCATGGGATTTGAAAGTGGAAGTGGGGTGGAGGCCAAACTTTTGCTGGCGTGGAAACTTCAGTTTTATCCCGGTAATGTTAGCAAAGCCCCAGCGTCCAGTTGCTGGCTTGGAGGGTATTGAGAGGCAGGACGTGGGCATCCAGTGTGCTTGGATCACGTCGGGCACATGGAGCTGGCAGAAGAGTGGCTTCGCGGTCATGGTGCGTCCTGAATGCGACCGTAGTGGTAGCTTTCTGATTGCAGAACAGGCGGCAGTTCTCTCGGTGGCCAGTTCTGCAGTGTGACTGAGGCAGCCGCTCCTGAGAGCTCAGCCTTAAGTCTGTTTCTTCAATTTTCCCAGTGATCCTGCAAGCCACTTAACACCCTGTCACAAACCCTCTCCTTTTCAGAACAGCTGGAGTGTTTCTCTTCTCCCGAGTTGAATCCTAACTAACACAACTGGCACAGGATTGGGTGCACTGAGTTCTGAATAAATACTTTAGCCAACTGAAGAGCAAGCGTTTGGTGCCCATTCTTTTCCAGGTGCTCTATTAAGTGCTCAGGATCACACAAAGGGTCTTTTCCCCCAAGAAGTTTGCCGCCTAGCAGAGATGCCTGCCAGGAGGCAGGGATGCAGGAACTCAGAAAAGGGAAGAAGTATCACTGGGGGCTTGTGTACATCTATTGTTTTGCCACTAGCTTTCATTCACCTGTCTCCTGGTGAGCACTCCTCAATCCCCTCTGGAGGAGAGTGAAGCCAGCTCCACCGGCATCTCCAGAGAGGTGCAGGAGATTTAGGTCTAAGCTAATCCATTAGGCTGGGCGAGGTGGCTCACGTCTGTAATCCTAGCCCTCCAGGAGGCTGAGGCAGGAGGATCACTTGAGCTCAGGAGTTTGAGACCAGCCTGAGCAAGAGCAAGACCCAGTCTCTACTAAAAATAGCAAAATTAGCCAGGTGTCGTGAAGCATGCCTGTAGTCCCAGCTACTCGGGAGGCTAAGGCAGGAGGATCACTTAAGCTCAGGAGTTTGAGGTTGCTGTTAACTGTGATGATGCCACTGCACTCTAGCCCGGGTGACAGAGCAAGATTCTTGTCTCAAAAAATAAAATAAAATAAAATAAAATAAAATAAAATAAAATAAAATAAAATAAAATAATCCATTAGCTCTGTCCCCTGGACCCATTGATTGGACCCAAGTCAGTCCAATCAGTGGTGATTCATCTTAATTTCAAGACTATGTTTGAGCTATGAAGAAATAAGAGTCTTTCCACTATTCCTGAAACTTTTAAGAACATGAGAGCAGGAACTGCTGTGCCCTTTTGCTATCATGTAGAGCCTGAAACTCCAACCCTCATAAAAGAAGGCAGAACCAAGATTTGGAGAGAAAGAAAATAGTGATGACACTGAGCTCTGAATTGAACCTTACCTAAAACAAGATCACCTGGGTTCTTGGGTTAGTGAGCCCTAAACACTTCTATTTTTTTCTTAAGCCTGTTTGTGATGGAGGTTTCTGTCATTTGCAATCAAAAGGGTCCTCGATGATTCAGAAGGTGGCCCGAAGGAGATGGAAAGAATGAGGCCCTGAATGACTGATGGAATCCAGAAGGAAGAGAGGCTGTTACTGAAAACTCGGCACTTGTCCACAAGGCCAAATCAGAAGAAGGAGGACAAGTGTTTTGGGGATGAGCAAAGAGATTTTACTTTGCTGGAACAGGAGGAAAATTGTAGACCTTCTCGTCTAGAAATCCAAATTTCCTGAACATAAGCAGAAATACAGAGCTTTTAAAAGGAGGGCCTCCCAGTTCTAGGCTATTGTGGTTAATTACTCTAATCAACCCATCTCTGCCAAAGACAAAGCCTGTGAACTCCACCAGCTGCCCACCTGGGGGGCTGGCACCACTTGGGATAAGAACAAAAGGGCTTCTTCTTGCTTCTCCCTATCACTGGCCTGAGGCAGGGTTGCAGATTTCAATTTTCAAAAAAAGAGTGGGGGAAGTTTCAAAGAGACAGAAAACCTGTTACAAGGAGACAGGACATTCCAGGCAGAGAAACAGTCCATGGAAGTGTGTGGACGAGGGTTTCTGTTGGTACTTGAAGACCGAGCATCAAATGCTGACTCTACCACCTGGGACCCTCCTAACTTTTACCTCTCTCTGAGCCACAGTGGGCCTCTTGAATCAAGTAGGCTTAATGGTTTCAACCTGTCAGGGCTGTGGAGGTGAAGGTAACGCACACTGTATTCCATGGCGCCTGGCTCTTGACACGTGGTGGCTCAGCAAACAAGCTGGGTATTTTGACTGGAGAAGAGAATGGCATAGGAAAGGAATATGTGACCAGGTGTGAACAGCAGGGAAGGTTCATCTATAGAACCCTACCATGAGTTTGTGCCTCTTATCTCCATCCTCACGATGACTCTGTAGGGTACTGCCATCCTGTTTCCAGATAAGGACATTGAGTCTCAGGGAAGTGAAGTAACTTGCCTAAAGTCACACAGCTAACAAGCACAGGAGCTACAACTCAAACCCATGTCTGATGGACTCTAAATCCAGGCTTTTCCCACCAAAACGACTGTGGACAGGGGCCGAGACCCCCATGGGCCTCCAGTGCTGGCTTCCTGTGCTGGCTGAGCAGAATGGCCACTTTCCTGTAAATAAAGGCAAGCTGTCTGGCCTGGGACAAGTACGGAAAGGAATGTTTCTAAGCCAGTACGAGTTGAGGAATAGATGGTCTGAAAGGCCAAGTATGGTGGAGAGAAGACATTTCAACCAGCCAGCTCTCCAAGACACTGAGTGTGGCGGGCTTCCCTGGGAAACAGGCAGAGGGAACCCAGGACTTGGGGAGTAGATGGTCTGAGCTACCCATAGAGGCTGGAGGAGGCCTGGGTCCCTTCAACCAGCTACCTTTTGAGAACATGCAATTCCTGCCCAGAGGGTCCTGCTATGCGGGCCCTAGGGGCGAGGCCAGGGGAGGAAGAGGGGATGGAGCCTGGGCGTGCTCCCCTAGTGCCCAAGGCTGAGGAAGAAGCTCTTCTTTTCCCAGCCTTGATTTGCATCTGAGCCGGGCCTGTAGGAGGGGGTTGTTTGTGGAAGGGGTGGGTGTGTTTGTTGTTTGTGTGTTTTTCCTTCTCTCTTTAGCCCTCTCTTCTGCCTCTCAGTAACTGGCAGAACCTGCCAGCCTGGGTCCCTTCCTCTGATTCAGTGGAAGGGAAGGGAGTGTCCTAGCAGAGAGCCACCCACATCCCGGGCTGACAGCCTTGTCCCCAGGGCCTCCAGGACCAGCTTACACAGGGCACATGCGGGGCTTGTTCATCTTTCTGCTTTTCCTTATGATGCGGATGTCTCTAGGGCACAAATGCATGGCCCTTGGGTCCAGGCCTCAGGGCTCCGGCTACCAGTTAGGGAGGGCAGCGTATAAGCCTTTCCCATCGCTTTCACCCACCCAGGCTCACTAGATTCCCACCTCCACTTTCGAGGCGGGTGGTATCATTTCCATTTTACAGAGGAGTAAAGGAAGGCCAAGAAAGGGAGAATGACATGCCCCAAGTCATGTGGCTAACCAGTGGTCTGGTAACGACCGGAATCTGAACTTTTGATTCCCAGTCTGATGTTCTTTCAATCGTAGCCAGCTTACGTGCCGTGCAGGGTAGGGGGATGCTGCTTTCATCTCTGCTTTGGGACCTCGGTCGACTCAGCCCCCACAGTCTGCCCAAGTCATCTCTGGCAGTCCCTTGGGTTTCTTGTAAGTGCCACAGCCAGCCCGCCGGTGCTTCTTCCACTCTACCTCTTTGTTGGTGTCTGCTGTGTCCTGGGCAGCTGAGGCGAGGCCCTGCCTCTCTTCCTGCCTGGTGGCTCCAGGAGGTCCCTGCTTCTCTACTCAGGGTATGATCCCCGGTGCTGGCCAGTGTGGCAGCATCTCAGTCCTCAGCACAGCAAAAATGGGTTTGTGCTCTGAACCGAAACAGACAGAAGCCTCCTCTCCCTAACTTGTGTCCCAATCTGCAACCCAGACCCCAAAGAAGCCCCTTCATGTCTTCCCTGCAGCCCTCTCTCTAAGGGAGAGAGAGGGTCGGCATCCCCCGTCAGCCTGCCCCCATTCACTCACTTGCAATAGCAGCTTCAGCTCAGGTTATATGATTCCAGGGCAGCTGCTTCTACCACCACCATGACCAAGCCCCTTTTACACATCCCCTTCCCATACGTTCAGCTCCGGGATGGAGATCATGACCCTGCAAACGGTGTACTCCATCCCTCTGCCATAGTCACTGGTTAAGGAATGGGTATATGACCAAAGGCAGAGCCAATGAAACTCAGTTTCAGAAGTTTGAGCTAACAGAGAAACGAATTGGTCTTAGCCCTGGTGAGAGGGTGTGAGGCCTGGAGCTTCTGCAGCCATCTTGCTTCCATGGGGTGGAAGCAGCCTGTGATAAAGCTATTGCCTGGAGAATTGCTGAGCCAAAGAACCACAGGGAATACCAGGTCTTGGTGACATTGTTGAGAGCCCTGATCAAGCTTCGTCTGAAACCAACCACATCCGTTGGACTTCAGATCCAAGATCAATAAATTCCATTTTTGCATTAAGAAAAAAAAAAGATCTTCTTTCACTTGCAACCACAACTCTAGCACTACAGAGAGTCACACTTGGGCCCCTTGCTTCGCTCCCTACCTCACCCCTACCCTCTCACCAAACTTCCTCCTCAGAGGCCCATCTACCCCCATGCAAATTAGCTCACACGAATAGATACCCAGGCCGCCCACTGCGCGCCCAGAAGTGCCTTTGTACTATTTAGATCTATTTGTTCTATATAGAAAAAGTCCCGGATACAGTCCATACTTGGTTTGTCGGGGTAGTGGTGGGTGGGGAGGAGAGAAAGGGGGTGAGAGAACCAGGCGCAGTAGCCAACACTGGCTCTGGCCAAGCAGATTCCGAATCCCAGCTTAGCCCTGTCTGGATAGACGGTGCCCACAGGCTTGGCCCTGGCTGGCCGTGCAGCAGAACTCGAGAGAGGCTGCCTGACTCGGCCTTTGGGGTCTCCGCCTATTGCTCCCAGCTAGAAGAAAGAAGAGACCACGGATCAAGTTGTTGGTTTTTTAAAAAAATTGGCCACTTCCAGGGATGAAGAGGCCTCTTCATTTCTCATTGCACCCTCTGGCCTGGCTTCCTTCCAGCCCACCCCACCCCCAAACAAGTCCTTTTCCTTCTAGAGCAGGAGCCTGGGAATGAGTCAGTGCCTCATTCTCCTCGTGCCTTCCTCACTGCTCAGGCCTCTCCCCTTTCCCCCGGCCATTCCCGCCTCTGGGCAGCGATCTGCGTCACGCACAGCCCCACTGTTCCCGCAGGGCCAGCCCGGAGGGGCCTCCGAGTGTGAGGGAGAAGTGGGCAGGGCTGACCGCTCAGCTCCTGGGGTCTTTTGAGAGGGCTGGGCCTCCGGGGATAGGCCACAGCTACCGGGGTCTGTCCCAGCCCCCAAAGAAGGGTCTTTCCCTGGGGCTTTGTCTTCCTTCCAACCCACCCCGTGTCAAGTTCATCTCTGTGTCTGTCCCAAAGAAGAGGAATGAAAACTCCTTTAGAGAATGCCTGTCGTGTCCCAGGCCCTGCTGCGAACTTCGTTTCTCCTATCAGTCCTCAGCGTGGCGACCATTAACCACACTGGCGCCCAGGAAGCTCTCACACCTGCGCTGTGAACACGCCGCCTCCCCTGGCTCAGGCCCGGACCGTGTCGCTCTCAGGGGACTGCGGCTGTTCTAGGCCAGTCCCCTCTCTCTCTGCCCTGGTCTCCAGCAAGCTTTCTTCAGGCCCAAGGCTGGCAGGCCCCAGGCCAAGAGTGGATTCTTTTACACTCTCTGGTCTAAATCAAGCTGCGTCAGGAGGAGCCCCCGTGGCCCTCCCGCCTTGTTTGGAAGAAGAGCAGGAGGCCAGACAAGACATCGTAGGGCGCCACACGCCTCTTCTTGTGGGCCCCGCCACAGAGGCCGTCATTCTCCAGGGCCTGGGGAATCTGTGCCCCGAGAGCAGGGGTGTCGGAGAAAGAATAAAATGAAGGGGCTGCCTTGTTGGGCTCTAGAGGACGGCAAATTCTTGCAGACAGCAGTCATTTTCTCTCTGCGATTAAAGGAACTCTCTATTTTAAAATAAAAATTAGAGGGAACTTGGGAAACCATGGGGAGCCTGTGGGGGGAACACTGGGGACGTTTTCTGGGAGGGGCCGCTGTGAGGAGGGGTCTGGTCTCTGAGCGAGGGTCCCTCCGGCTCAGTTCCAGGCCACCTGCGCAGCATTCGATCACTGAAGGGAAGGCTTAATAAGCACCAGGTGACCCTGATATCTCCAAAGAGCTAAAGAAAAGCAGTCTGGGACCTCGTAGAATCTTCTAGCCTCAGTTCCCAGCCCTAGGTGCACATTAGAATCACCTGAGGACCTTTTTGAAATACTCACCCCAGGCCAGTTGTGTCATGATCTCGGAACAGGGCAGGGGCAACGTTTCACCTCCTCCGGTGATGCTACCGAGCTGTGCTACGCGAATTTCCCTGATGACAAAGATCACTCGTGGGGCATGTTGAAAAAAGACTACCAAGGCCCCCAACCAACAAAACCCACCAAACCAGAATATCGAGGGGTGGCTCTAGAAAAATCAGAATCTCTGGGGAAGGAGGCCCAGGGATTTGCATTTCTAGCAGGTTCCCCGGGGAACTTCTGTGATGACCGAAGGTGGAAAACCACACGCTCATGCAAACCCTTCCTTTGCCCCGGCTCACTCAGCCATGGCCCGTCCACCCCCGGCTCTCCCCAGAGGCCTTTCCTGTGAACTCCCATAGCACACGTTCTCTTCGCAGCACTTGCACTATTTGTGCTTGCATATTCATTTCTGTGTTTCTCCAACGCCAGTCTCACGCCTCGACTATAAACTGTGTGGGGGCAAGAGTCAAGTCTGTTTGGGTCCATGTAGGGTAGTGGTTAACTAACAGTGTGGGCTCTGATGCTCGGACTTGCTGCCCTCAAATCCCAGCTCCCTACTCACCAGCTCTTTGCTCCTCCTTCCTGTGCCTCAGTGTTCTCATCTGTAAAATGGAAATTAAAATAGTAATACCTGCCTCACGTGGTTGATGTAAGGAATAAATAAGATTCTATATGTAAAACATTGAACATTATGCCTGGCACCTTGGAAATGGTCAATAAATGTTAATTGTATTCATAGCAAACCACCCCAAAACATAGTAGCTTAAAACTACAACCATTTAATTGCTCGTAATTCTGTGGGTTGACAATTTGGTCCAGGCTCAGCTGGGTGACTTGTTTCTGCCCCCAGTGGTTTTGGCTGGGCTCACATTCATATTTTTGGTCGATAGCCTGGGGCCGGGGGCTCTCCACGGCCCAGCCCACTTGACTGTCTGTTGGCTGAGGCTGTTGGTCAGGGCACCTTGGTTATGCCCATGTGGCCTCTCCAGCAGGCTAGCTCAGGCCTCCTCAGCAGCAGCTGGGTTCCGAGAGGGCAAGAGCAAAAGCAAAGGGTCACTTTTGCAGCATTAGTCAAAGCCAGTTATAAAATCAGCCCAGAATCAAGGGTTGGAGAAATGGTGCTAGTTTTTGTTGGGGAGGGGGCTGCAAAGACTTCCTGGGCATTTTCAGTCTTGCATAGTGGTTATTTTCCTGTGTTTGGCATGGCATGCACAGGTATATGGTGCACGATACACTTCATACATATTTGTTAAGGAAATTAAAAAATGGATAAACAGAGGAGAAATTAGAGATCAGAGAGGAAAATTGACTTGCTCAAGGTCACGTAGCAAACGAGTGGCAGAGCCAGGAGCAGAAACTAGGTCTGGTGATGCCCAATTCTGCCTCTTCCCATTACATCAATCTGCCCAGACGGCTACCTGAGGTGGGGCTGAATTCTCCAAATTATTGCCTCACTCCTCAGCTTCCACTGAACCTCTGGAGGTGTATCTAGAAGGCCAGGACCACGCTTGCTTCCTGAAGAGTCTGCGATGGGGAGAATGGAGCATTTTACATTTCCTGGGGCATAGAGCATCACAGAGAATGGTCAGAGCATCAGCAGCCGGCCCATTGCACGTGGGCAGTGGCCAGGGAGGTCAGAAACGAGGATTGATCCCTGTATAGATGCTGTGTGACCTACTTATCTTTCCGGCAACCATGGACATACACGTGTGTGTGCACACACACAACAACACGTGTACATGCTTGCACACACATGCACTCTTCTTCTCTCTTTAAGGTCTGAGAGAAAGCTGCCACCAGTTTGATAGCTTGTCCATGTGGCTCTGATTTGGCTTGGACCAGCAATTTCATGGCTTTTGAACAGTGAATTTGGAGAAGGGGGCAGGGGAAAGTTATCGGGCCCAGGAAGGGGTGTGAAATACATACCACATTTCTGTTGTCAGCCCCTTCCTGTTGTCCTGGCACCTGGGGGAAACCAGGGCCAGCAGGCACCATGTTTCCTCCATCTAGAAGCTTTCCTCAGGCTTGCTGAGTCACCCACCTGCTGCAGGGAATGCACCTATTTTTGGCCCGAGGTAAATGAGCTCTCTAGTCACCCAGACCACATCCTCTTGTATATCTTTGTCGCAGCTAGTGTGGCTGGATGGGAACCACATTGCAGGGACCCCCTACCCCAACCAAGGCCCCTTTCTCTTCTTCCTCCAAGAAATCTCCCTGCATGGCAGTCACTCACAAAACCCCAGGAGAGAGTGTGGCAGAGTGGCAGTGGGTGACACATCAAGGGGGGGATGGGAGCGGCCCACCCTCTAGGAGGAGTAGTTTATCATTGACGTTGATTAGAATTGCTGGTGCATCACTGCCGTTCGGTTTGTTATTGTTTGCAATTTTTCTCTGGACGATATATATATCCTCTTATTGTGCCTGCATGGACCATTCCCATGGCCCTGCCCTTGGGGACAGGAAATTAAGACTGTGGAGACCCTCGAGCCAGCAGCCTGGTTGAAGGCAGCCTCCCCACCTACCAAATAACTGTTTGATTCAGGCAAGACCCTTAGCCACTCTGAGACTGAGCTCTCAGTTCTGGGCTGGCACCCAGGTCACAGAGGCCTGTGATTGATTCACGGGAGTCAGAGCAGGAAGGGCACTTACGTGACATCAAGTCCAAGCCCCCCTTTATTGATGGGCAAATGGAAGCGAAGGGAAGGGGCAGGGGCTTGCCTGTATCAGGTGCCCAGAGACCCCTCTAAGACCTTGCTCAGCCAGAGCCACCTCTTAGGTAAAAAGCCAGTAAAGAGCAGGTGCCGACGGGGAGACCTGTGCCAGCCAGAGCCATCAGCACTTCAGTCTGAGTCCTGGTACCCGGACCCAGCACAACGCGGGGAGGTATTTCTCAGAGAGGAGTCCGTGGACCACCTGCACCGGAATTACCTGCATCACCCGGGGTGCCCTATTAAAAGTGCAGACTGGGGGTGGTGCCCAGCACTGTCACTCACTAGCTGCGGGTCTTGAGGGGTGTCAAATCATCTGTGCCCCAGTTTCCTCACCTGTAAAACGAGGCTCACCCTCCTTGTGTAGAGGTGAGGGACAAATGCACTCACAGGTGCGAGATGTGCAGCGCGGCACCTGGCACATCAGAACTGGGCCACGCAGGATTTCAGTTATTAGCATTTGTTTCTCATCCCCGGGCAGCACCTGCGAGGCTTTGCTGCCCCTGTCCCGGCACTGAAACAGACCCCACCTCTTCCTGATCAGGCCAGTAGCTCTCGCCTGCTGGCGACTTCCAGAACTCACTCTGCAAATCCTGCCAATCAGTGGCACTCCTTGGACCAGAGCTCAGATCTCTAGATGTTCTACAGTCTGCTGAGAAAATCCCCCAACACAGCTGTGGGACACAGAAGTCACTCAGCAGCAACATGCTGATTATATCCCTGCTCTGTGTCTCTCTTTCTGGTGACTGAGCCCCCTGCCTGTTAGACCTTTTTAGAAACAGAACCCTTTTTCCGAACAACATTTGAGAGGGCACAGGGCCCCAACGTACGCAGTGGATCAAAGCTGTACTCCATTCATTTATTTTCTAAGTTCAAGCTCCCACCAGGTTGCTGTGTTACTTATGAAATCAGTGTGGATATAAGTGGTCTCCAGCAGGTGACAATCATGCATTGCTTCTAAATGTGCATGGCGCTGCTTAGTACAAACATTCAGGTGGTTTAAAATACATTTTGGAACTCACATTTGAATTGAGTGTTGGCAACAGCCACAAAGCTCATTGAAAAAGGCCAAGATTTTGTTTAGCATGTTTTGCAGCCCCCAGAGGATTCTGAATCCTTTTATTGAATAAGGAAACTGAGGCCCTGGTGGGAGAAGAGCTACGTAGTTCCCGTATGTGGCCATGGCAGTGAGAACCCAGGCCCAGAGTCCCAGGCTGGGGTTCCCTCTACACACTCTTATCCCCAGCCTGGCCACCTGGGTGGGCCACTCACGGGGTGGGAGTCCACTCAGGTGGCTCTGGCATTTGGTTGATCTTGAGTGACAGACTGTCTATGGCCCTCAGTGTCTGTGGCTGAGCAGGGGGGTGGCAGGGACAAAGCCAAGTCCCCAGGCCTAGGGGTGAGGGAACACTAGGTGTGTGGCCCCCATTTGGGAGCAGGAAGGGATGATGCTGGAAGGGTTTGGCTGGCCTCAATTTTGACCGCTGAGCTCTTGGTCTTGGCAAATTCTCACTCTGCAAACAGTATCTGAATTTTCAGTGCTTTGAGAGCCTCAGCTAAAAGGCTGCCAAGAAATGTAAATAATTATTATTGTTGATGACAATTTCCTCCCTGGCTGGCAGCCTGCTAGGCTGTGCTCAGGCCAGTCCCTGCCCCTGGAGAAGGGACCCCAGAGGCCTCAGGCCACGCCCAGGGCGTCGTAGTCAGTGGTGAAGCCAGGTCACCACCGTCTTTCCCACCACGTCCCGCCCACCGCACCCGGCACGCGCCAGCCAGCCTTCTCCCTCCGGAAGAGCAGCTGCCAAGGTGCTGAGTCACCACCTTGGTGTCAGTTGGCACTCCCCACCCTGAGAAATGTGCCCCACAAAGGTGTGGTAAATCACCCTGTGCCAACAGGCCTGTGATGACCTGTCCGCACCAGGGAGGAGCTGTACATGATGATGGGGGCAGGAATCTGTCCCCGACTCTGGGCCTGGGCTCCTTCAGGGACCATCTCATGGGGCCTCAGCGCACAAGGGTCCTTGTTGAATAGGGTCTAGACTCTGTCTGCAGGGATGGCTTGGGGGGGTCTCGTTTGCTCCCTGCCTCCCCCAGGAAGTGTCCAACAGAGGGGAGGGGACAGCGGAGGCCACCGAGAGTGGTACCAGGTGCCTGGGGGTCCTCCCACTTAATCGCTATGGCTCCTGCGCAGGTGACTTCAATTCTATTTTGTAAGCACTTTGGGGTTTTTTGTGTGTTTTCTTATTTTTTAAGGTACATGCAAACAATTCTTCAAACTGAACAGAAGGAAGGCTCATCCCTCCTCTGAACTCTTTTATCTAGTTCCCCTGTCTCCCCAGCCCTTCTCCAAAGCAACTGCTATCACTGGGCTGGGGGTATCCTTCCCAAGATACTCTGTGTATCTACCAGTACATATATGTGTGTGTGTGTGTGTGTGCATGTTACTTTATTTCTTTAAAAAAGGGAACATACTGTTTACATTTTTCTGGAACTTTTATTTTTTATTTAATGCCATATTTTGAAAATTGGTTCATGTTGGCAGCTGGGCTCTGTGTCTATTTCTAATGGCTCTGGGCAAGCCCCTAGACCCACCGTGCACGGTGTAACCAGGCCCCTAGTGATAGACACTGATGGGTCTCCAGTCTTTGGCTCTTTTGAGGAACAATCTTGCGAATATGTCTATTTTATCTCTGTTCCTCCTACGCTTGTGGTGCCCAGGGCACTGGGTGGGAACAGGGGCCCCACAATTCCTCAGCAAATGCCTGGCTCTCAGGTGGCGAAGGCAGCCCCACCAGGACCTTGAAGAAGCCCTCTTGTGAACAATGCTACAGAAAGGGTTGAACGAGGAAGCAGGTCAGGTGGATGAATAAGATTCATTTTTGAAATTATTTTAATAAGTTCTTTTCTGATTATAAAGAGAAACATACTTATCATAGAAAATTGGGAAAACAGTGAACAGATGTGAAAATAAAAGTCACCTGGAACCCCCTGACTGGAGGTAACCACTACTGATGTTTAGAACATTTCCTGCCAGCCGATTTTCTAGATACAAAGGATTTCCGGGGATCAAGGGGTCACGAAGGAAGGGCATCCAGGGAGGGTCATCTCGGATCAGAGGTGAAGGTGCAGGGAACACTGGACTCTTTCAGAACATACAAAGGGTCAGAAGCAGGAGGAGAAAGCAGGAGATCTGGCAGACAGGACGGGGGCAGGAACAGGGTGTGACATTGCAAGTGAGCCTGAGTATGACAGGGAAGAATTTGCCGACCTGGGAGCCACTTGCAGGCATTTGAGCACAGACTGAAAAGATCAGCTTGGCAAAAATTCAAGGAATCTGGCTTTGAGATTTTGCAAGAAAATTCGAGAAAAAATTTCATCAGGACTTTGGAAGAGCAAGTCTAGAGCTCCAGAGGGAGGTCACCTCTGAAAATATTAACGTGGGAGTCAGGAGAAGAGCTGTGAAGCCCGAGTGTGGGTGGGACTGCCAAGAGAAAGGTGCGGCTTCGTGACTGAGAGCACGGACTTGGAAATAGCAAGATTTTGATCCAGTCCCAAAGATGCCATTTGCCAACCGTGAGGCAATGGGCAATTTACTTACCTTCACTGGGTCTCAGCTTCTCTGCCTGTAAAGTAGAGATGACACTGACACACCTATATCAGAGGGTCAGTGTGAAGGTTACACAAGACAATACAGCCAGGGGCCCAGCATGGTGCCTGGCACCCAGAGGCACTCAGTAATATTGACAGCAAACAGAATGAGAGCAAAGAGAGCGTGAGATTAGAACTATGGTTGAAGGTGCTAGGAGGAAGAGATACCATTAAAGATTCTAGAAGAGAGCAGCCTTCTGGACAGGAAGAAAGTGGCCCTTGTGCAGAGCAGTGCCTCGGGCTTTCAGGGAAGATTTGGTGACAGTGCCAAACACTGCCTGGGGCCGAGGATGGGATCAAGGTCTACAAGGTCCCTGAAAAGTGGCAACTTCGGAGCTGTTGCCATGGTGACGTGAGTGGAAGCCAGAAACTAAGAGGTCAGGGGTGGTGGGAGACAAGGAAGTCCAGTGAGTGAGTTTTACAAGACCTTCAAGAAGATTGGCAGTGAAAGGAAAGGGGGCAGTCATCGCTCATAGGAAAGATTATAGGGAAGACGGAAAGAGGTGCTTTGTTTTGTTTGGGGTGGAGGATATTTCAACATGGTTATAGATTGAGGAGAAAAATTCAATACAAGTTCTCAAAAAGAGGAAGTGACTAAAGATATTCTCCACCTCTCTTAGACTTCAGTTTCCTCATTTTAAAAATCAGAGAGTGGATAAGGGATCTCTGAGGCCCTGCCAGCTTTTTTAGCTCTTAACTCTTTCATTCATCCATCCATCCATTTCATCCATCAATCCATTCAATCCATCCATCCATCCAATCCTCCTATCATTCTATCCATCCAATCCACTTGTCAATCCATCCATCCAATGCATTCATACATCTAATCCATCCATCCATCTATCCATCCATTTATCCATCTCTCCATCCATCCAATCCACCTATCCATCCATCCATTCAATCCATCCATCTGTCCATCCATTTGTCCATCTGTCTACCCATCAATCCACCTATCCATCTATCCATCCAATCCATTAGTCAATCCATCCATTTATCCATCCATCCAATCCTTTAACACACATTCTGTAGACCTCTGGCCTGGCCTACATGCTAACAGGGAGGCCAAGGAGTCCAGGGAGGGAGTGATGAAAAGTGGAAGCAAAGGACCCTCCCTCCAGGGTCTGGGTTTAACGGCAAGATTAAAGACCATCAGGCAATGGCTTAAGCACATCAGAAAGGTACCTCAAAACTTATGCCCCTGTAGCCCTTTGAAATGATATTCTAACCCTTAGCTAAACCCCTACCTGCCTCATCCCTGGCCTACTACCCCCTAGCCTTTCAGAACCTGCCCTCGTTTTATTATTCCACTGAGTTCTCCCATACCCAGCATTGTGCTGGTTCATGGAAGCAATCAGATAATTAGTACCTACTATGTCTATTCATCCAACAAGTATTTATGGAACATCCACCGTGTGCCAGACACTGGGAGAGAATAGTGAATAAAAAAGAGCCTCCCCTCCTTGAATTAGTTGGTCTTGAATTGGATGGTCTTGAATTGGATGGTCTTGGGAAGCAAAACTTCTCTGAAGTAACTTGGGATCTGAAAGAGGAGTGGAGCTTACCAGGTGAACAGCATTCCAGGTGGGAACTGGGATTCAGCCCATGCAAAGACAGAAGGTAAAAAGAGGGGGTGGGGGAAGGAGAGAAGGAGGGAGGGAGGGCGGACAGGAAGACAAGGGCCTGAGAGAAGGCAGCATGATTGGGAGGGAGGAGGTTCTAGGACAGAGAGGTAGGCAGGGTCTCATTGCCAACATACGGAAAGCGCTCTTTGTCTGAGAGCTGTAGGAATCCACCGGAGTCATTCAAACGTGGCAGTGACATGATCAGTTTTGGTTTCAAAGAACCTCCTTGAAGAAGTGAGCTACAGATCAGCCGGTGTATGTAGTTTGAGCCTATTGTACCACACTGTATATCTGGGACTGGGACGGGGGCTGGCTTTCATCTCTATTTTAGACATTTTGGTAATTTTTATAAATAATAAGCCTGTTCTGCTTTTGTTATCAGGGAAAAAAATGATAAAGATTATAAAGTTACAGAACAGCCTGGGGAAGGGCATGCTTCAAGGCAGAGAGACATCCCCGCCAGCCCAGGAGGGCGTGAATCGTGCCCAAAACAGGCGGAGTGGGGTGGAGCTGGGCCTTGGAGCTGGGGGTGAGCTGGGTTTGGTGGCCACTGGACCCTCCCCTCCTTCAGAGGGCTCTTCCCAGGGCTCTCTCCTTGCCTGGGGAGCCCACCCTTTCAAAAGGTGTAAGAGAAGGAAGCAGGCCCTAGGCCCAAGGAGGCATCCACATTTCCTGACAATTGTTCCAAGCACGAAGCGACACTACCAGCCACAGAAAGCTGGTCCCCGCCCCCTGAGCTGGCCTTGGGGAACGGGGCTTCTCCCTGGAGGATCATCCTTCTGGTCCCTGGCAAGGGCTAGGCCTGTGGGGAGTGCTTTGTCACCGGTGCCCAGCAACCAGGCTGGGTTTTGGAGGGAGGTTGGAGTCCCCAGGGGAAAAGCCCTGTCCAGGAAGTCTCCCACCGTGTGGCTCAGAGGGTGGGCTTGGGTGGGAGCCCAGGTGGGCGTCCCCTTAGCCCCAGCCCTTTAGGCTGCTCCAGAGGGGCTGTGGCTTCTTTCCCCAGAGGACAGACTGTTCTGCTGGCTGCAAGACGGGGGAAGGAGGGAATGAGGGTTCTTCCCACCACTCGGATCCTGTGTGATCTTTGAGAAGTCACCAGGTTTGCCCGCCAGGCAGTGCGGAGGCTGGAGATCCACAGTTCCAACCCTGTTGGACGTGGGGACCCGTCCAGCTGCCTGCAAGTCTCGCTGGCTGTGTGTGGCAGGGAGGCAAGGCCTCTAGCCTTGGGGAGGGGACCTCAGGTTCGGGCCCTCCTGGAAGAAGAGTCAGTGTCTTCATGAATTGCACTCTGAGGGGAGCTGTTGGTTACCTCAAACCTGACAGCTGCAGCCCAGATCTCAGACTCTGGAGGTCAAGGGGGGAAGGACGGGGGAGGTTTAGGAGTCTGACAGCCTGGGAAATGGAAACGATGCCGCCTCCAGCTCCTCCTGTGTGTGGCTCCCGTAGGCCACCTCTGTGACCCACCTCTACCTCCCCACCCCGTTCCCACCTCTCCTGTGTCCAGAAACCGAGCCTGACCCGGCGGCGGCCAGGGGCAGGCCCTGAGTAGGCCACTTCCCTCTCTGGGTTTCAGTTTCTTCATTTTCTGAAACTGGGAGCTCGGTGGAAAGGCCAATGGCAGGAAAAGTAGTCATTTCTCATCTGTAGGCAGTTTTTGCCTCGTACGAGGTGGAGGCATGACACGGGCTCGGGCATGGGCTGAACCCAGGATGAGTACCCTAAAATCCCAAACGGCTGAATCCGTTTTGTCTTCCGTGAGAACCAACGGCAAAGGAAGTTTCCATGATTTCAGCCACACGTGCGCACGAGACATTTGGGTTGCCTCAGCCTCGCCCCATTAGATGTGTCCTGGGAGGGGTGCCGAGCTGGAGGGAGGGCCAGCTAGGAGACCTGGGGAGAGTCATTTTCCTGGAGTGGGGGCTGAGGGCCTAGAGAGGGCACAGAGGAGTAACTCCTGAGCCGTTGTCCTCATCTTCACTCTGTAGAAACCTACTTTCTAGGACTCTGTTCTATGAAATATTAGCACAAATTTGAAAAAATATATGCAAGAGCATGTTCATCACAAGATTGCTTTTCTTGGTAAAAATGGAAAGCAACCCACAAAAACATCCACAGCATGCTGCCAGGGTATCTAGATCAAACTGGAATGTGGTCCATGATACGTTACTGCGGGAAAAAGCAAGTCGCAGAACTGAAGGCATGGTATGATCTCATTTTATTACCGTGTACGCCTTGTATTCATATGCTGTAACTGAATACAGTGTATGAACTAATGTCACAGACACATGCACGCACATACACACACATTTTGAAGTATAGAAAAGATGATCGCAGCAAACTGTTAATAGCACTTACCTTTTGGGTAGAAAAAAGACTTTTATTTATTTATTTATTTATTTTAAAGAAATGGGGTCTTGCTATGTTGCCCAGGCTGGTCTCAAACTCTTGAGCTGAAGTCATCCTCTCACCTCAGCCTCCCAAAGTGCTGTGATTACAGGAGTGAGCCACTGCACCTAGCCTATTTTTTCCTTTTATACATTTCTGTATTGTTTGACTTTCTTAAAATTAGGACATATTATATCTGATTTATAACCCCCTCAAATAAACAAGAAAGGAACTAGAAAGGGTCAGATGGTCGACCTTCTCCTAGGAGCAACCAGAGGAAGCTGAGGCTAACGTGTTGCAGGATGATGTCCCAAATACGATCCGAATTAGTGGAGTGGAAACGGGAATGAGGTGGAGTGGAAAGGCCAGCCCCTTTCCTGCGTCCAGGGATCCTGCCAGTCCGCACGTCCACCCTGCAGGGCGTGGTGAGCCCCGCACAGTGTTAGGCACCAGCTCGGCCCCTCAGAGATGTGCTGGGCTCTTCGGGAGACGGGGCACGTGACCGTTGAGCCACTTTGAAAGTCCGGAATGTTTCTGAAGCAGGCTGTCCCTTCATGGTGGGATACTTGCTAAAGAACCCCTACTACCGACAATTAACCCAGTAGTATAACAACGCCCACCATTTGTTGGCCTTTCCACGCTCTAAGTGCGTTACACCTACCGTCTCTTTCGTCCCAGTCAGTCCTATGAAGCAGTGGTTCCATCCTTTGACTCCATTTTTAAACAAATAAGGAACCCGAAGCTCAAAGGGGATGTGTAACTCGCTGAAGGTCACATAGCCACAGGGGCAGAGGCTGAATTCAAAACCGCTTACTCTGACTCGGAATCCACCTCAGAGTGGCCAATCAGTGGCCTCTGAGTGACACGTAAAGCAAGAAGATACCAGTGATTTTTTGGACCAGGTCTTCTTGGTAAAGATACCCTTAGCCTGACCACAGGTGTTTCTCAGGAAGAAGCTGAGGGTTTGGTTTGGTGATGTCAGTGGCCCGGGTCAGGTGGGCCAAATTAGCACTAGGCCATGAAGCCTGATGCTGCCGCAGCTGGTTACTGCCCAAATTTAAAGGAGAGGTGGGAAAAGTAATCCTAGTCCACCACGTGGCTCGGCTGGCCATCGTGTTTACGTGGTTAAAGAAGGTCGAGACTGAATAATGACATAACCCAAATTGCCATCGAGGTATTCCTGTACCAGGAAGATGGAGGCAGGGGGTGAGCGAGTCGCAGCAGAGCTGAAAGGACATCTCGTCTCCCAGGGCAGGAAATTAAGAAAAAATGCCTAAAACTGCCAAGATCAAGAAGAAACCATCTGAGGTGTTATTTAGAGATATGAAAGTGAATGTTCCAAAGCATCAGTTTCAGGAGTTGAAAGTGGCCACCCCTGGAGGCGGATCTGGGCTGCAGTTGTTCATGACTAACTTTGGAGGAATCTTTGCGAAATCTATGCTCATGTGTAACTTTGATTTAAGTAAAAAAATTAGATGAAGTCCAAAAAGCAAAAACGAAAATAACAACTCTGGCCCCAGCTGGGGAGGGAGGTGAATGGGCTGTGGCGGAGGGAATGGGGACCCCAGAGAGGGGGAGTCCTTTGTCACTCATACCGGGGAAGCTGGTGGGCCTGGGCAAGGCGATGGCTTTGGGGGAGAGAGAGCTTTACAATGGTTGCTTCTCTTGCAACTGGGGAGGGTGGAAGGAGGTGGGAGGGTTAAGAAAAAAGGAACCAGAGGGAGAAAAGAAAAGAAAGCCAGATCATTCCACAGCCAAGGTTATGCTCCTTTGAGATCTACCACCTTTCGTCGGGGGACATGGCTGAATGGGCCCTTTGGTTACCCAAATGTAAAACAAAGGTGTGTTCTCTCCACCAAATGGGGAAGTTCCCACCGTGAAGCTAGCGTGCTGTGGAGCCGTGTGAATCGTTGAACCCATCCCTGGTGCTCAGGCCCGCACATCCCACACCGGAGGTGTGGGGGCCCGAGGGGCAGCGGGCAGGAAGGGAGGCCACATCAGTATATTCTGAGAACAAGTGGCTTATACAGACATCAAAGGTCTCAAGACAGGGTGTGTTCTTCCAGACAGGTGAGGACCAAACACCCACACACCCAGAAGGAGCCCAGCCCCAGCACTCAGTCATTGTCCCCTCGCCCCAGGAGGTCCCAGTGGAAGGCATTGAATGGGAAGAGGGGGCTGCACTCACATCCTCAGGCCCAGGCCTGGGTTAAGACTGTCTCTCTGGAAAAGCCCTCTTCTTGGGACAGGCCTCCAGACTGGCCTCTGCCCTCCGGAGTCACACCGCCTCCTGCGGGAAGCACTTTCTTGATGAGCTCATCCACGCTCACCTTGCCTTACATAACTCGCTTCCTAGTGTCCTGACCTCCAGATATTTGGTCTATAGAGGACGGCTAAGCCCCTGTCTGAGAGATGCATGATGCAGCGTGGACAGGCCTAGCCCTTCGCGTGCCAGGCCTGAGCGTGGATTCCAGCTTTTCTGCATGCTAGTTGTGTAGACTCTTGGAGGCTCGCTTTCCTCACCCAGGAACATTAGGATTGAAAAACTCACTTCCTACAGCTTTGAGGCTTAAAAGTGCTGACCTGGGTCATGCACTGGCCCAAAGTGGAGCAGGACTAGAACGACTGAGACTCGGGCAGGGGCGGGGATGGGGTGAGGTGGGGGCTGGGCAGCCCTCTCTCAGGGGACTCTGCAGCAGCGATACCTGCCCAGGAAGGAGTTTGGACTGGACACCCTCAGAGACTCTGTGGGCCAGGAAGTGCCTACGTCACTCGAGCTCCCACCGTCCTGTCCACCCTGGAAAAGAGGCTGGTGCCGAGAAATCCTCCGTGAGATGCTGACTCAGGGCAGGAAACAGGATTCTGTCCACTGGGCCTCGTTCAGATGGGGAAGCAGCTAAGTGCTGCTTCAGATAGGCTTGGAAGGGGGTCTGTCTGTCTCTCTCTCTCTCAGTTTGGGTTCAGACACAGAGGCCTCCTGGGAACTAAACCCCTCCTACACTCGGCCTATATCTTCCCCAGATGCCCCGTGTCTTGTAGCCACGCAACCGCTTTTACCAGTCAGGGCACATCACTGTCGCACGGCCCTGGACCCCCGATTCTGACTCTTACCTGCAAAGGCCCCCCTCTGTCCCCCTGGGGATCACCAACACTCTCCCATCTCCCTTTTTCTTTCATCTTCGCCACAGCCTGGGACAGATGGAGGGACAATGACCTCCCTCCTAGAGATGATAAAGCGACCTAGAGGAGCAGAGTGACTCATCGTCATGCCTGCCCGGTCTGGCCATCTCCTAACCCAGCTCCCAGCGCCCTGCTCCGCCCAGCCCTCTGTCCCCAGAGTTACCTTCGCAAAGCCGGCTTGGCCTTGTTAGTCCCCCATGCAGACTCTCCTGGCTCTTTCCCGGTGCCCACCCAGTAAACGGGCCCCAGCTGCCCTGGCCTGTGCCGTCGCCCTGGAGTCCCTCTGTACACCCTACGCTGTGACCACACCGGACCACCGGCTGCTCCTACTGCGTGTTTCCCCACCTCAGGGATGCCCCTCTCGTGCGTCCTCTGCCTGCTACTCTCCCGTCCTTCTCCGATGCCAAAACTGAATTTATCAAGAAGGTCCAGCTCAAGTGCTGCCACCTCCTGCGGAGGCTGCGGCCACGAAGCATGACTCACCCCTTCTCTGCGCCTGCCAAGCACTTTGCTTCTCCTCTCCGGGTGCGTCGATCTCATTCCTCCGGAGCTGGGGTGGGGGTTGCGCAGTTAGTCCCCGCCAGGGTCTGTGAGCGACTGCAGACCCCAAACCTGACTTAGTCATTTTTGCTCTGTGACCTTGGGAAGTAACTTGACCTTTTCTGGGCTGTGAAGCGGGGATGATACCAGCTTTACCAGGTTAGGTGAGGATTAAGCAAATCGCCCAGCCCAGTGCTCGAAGAATGCTGGAAGATGATTGTGAAGCGAGTCAGTTACAGCCAGGTGTGGCTAAGTCTCCCGAGCCCAGGGAACTGTGCTGTTCACTCACCTCCTTCTCCCAAAATACATTAAACCCACCTGGGGAAGTTAGATTGCTGTGGTTCTTAAAGGCAGCTGCACACTGGAACCGTCGGCGACCTGTTGTGTCAGAATCCCTTAGGGAGCTTGCTGAAAATGCAGGTTACTGGGCCTCACACTAGACCCTCTGAATCGGATCTCCAGAGTGGGGCCCAGGAGCCTGTGTTTTGACAAGCTTCCCAGGGGATGCTGATGCAATAGCTCTGGCCACACTGGGCCATTGGAAACACAGAGGGCAGCTGGGCTGGGGACACGATGACACCTTCCCCTTTTCTTAGGTGGTAGCAGAGGTGGCTTTGAGGGATAACAGTGCCAACAACCAGTGGCACTTGTGCTCCCCGCCCAGCCTTCCTTTGAACCCGGGGCTGATTGGCAACCAGACTTGGTCACCGGATTCACCTCTGTCTCTCCAGCCATCAGCAAAGTACCCGGCCTAGCCTAGGTGCTCAGCAAATATTTGCTGAACCAACTGAACTCCCCTGGGGCCAGCTCTGGCAGGACACCCAGGACCCCACTCCCTGCTCCTCCCTCTGGGCCTGTCTCCCCACAGAGCCCGTAGGGGCTGCTTGACTGGTTCCACGGGGAGGAGAACCGTCCGTCCTCAGCCCTGAGGAAGGGAAGCTGGGAGCAGGGGTGGACGTCTGGGGACCCCATCCTTCCACCAGTCAGCAAGGATTTACCAAGCTGAGGTCCTGTCCTCTGTCTTAGGGCCTGCCCACGGCCTCTCAATCCCACCTGAACACTGGAATATCAGAGAAGGTTTAGAAAGTCCTTGTGCTCAGGCGCACCTCAGACCAAAGAGTCAGAATCTCTGGGGTGGCGCTTGAGCATCGACCCTGCTACAAAGCAACACATGATTGCCGGTTCTGTCGTGTGGCTAGAGCTGAAGGCCTGCCCGCCGGCCCCTCCTTTCCCTGCCTTGTGCCCCTCAGCGTTCGTAGCTAGAGCAGTGACTACGCCCCTGCCTTCACAGAGGCCACAGGCCAGCAGGGAAGACAGACTCGCCCACAAATCATTGCCATGCAGACTGTTCCAGGGTGCCCGGGAGGAGCCCCTACCTCAGACTCTGAGGGTTGACGGGGATGAGGGGCGGCTTCCTAGAGAAAACAGAGCCCAGGTGGAGGTCTGAAGGACAGGTAGGACAGGTAGGGGTTAGCCCAGGGAGGCAGGGTGGGAGGAGTGAGGCAGGCAGAGGGAACAGCACGTGCGAAGCCCCGAGGCAAGAAAACACCCAATTCATGGAAGGAGTGAAGAAGTTCAGGTCTGGGTCCGCTGCAGCATGAATGGACGGGTCCCCAGGGGAGGGACTAATGCAGGAAGGTGCACAGGGCTAGGTCCCAGAGGTCTGTAAGCCATCAGGAGGCCAATTCTGACCCTAAAAGTAAGAAGCCAGTAATGGATTTATAAGACGGCAAGAGGAGACCAGCACGAGTGGATCTGTGTTTTGTCTGTGCTGGGTGCAGACAGGATTGCAGAGGGGCGGGCAGTGGAGGCCGGGGACCAGCTAGGAGCTGGGCACAGGACTCCGGTTGGGGGTGAAGGCCGCCTGGCTCGGGTGGCAATGGAAGGACACGGCCGATTCAAGAGCTACAGAGGAAGTGACTTGAACAAGGCTTAGTGATTCACGGGAAAAGGGGCAGAGCAGGGATGCGCAGTATTGTGGGCTAGACCGTGTTCCTCCAAAATTCACTTGCTGAAGTCCTAACCTCATGACACAGAATGTGACTGCATTCGGAGATAGGGCCTTTAAAGCGAGGTGATTAAATCAAAATGAGGCTGTTAGGGTGGGCTCCAATCCTACCAGACTGAGGGACTTTGGACACAGAGAGACACCAGGGGCGCACAATGCACAGAGAAGCAAACCACGTAAGGACGTGAGGCCACAGCAAGAAGGAGGCCTTTTGCAAGCCAAGAAGAGAGGCCTCGGGAGAAACCACCCCTCCCGACACATTGATCTTGGACGTCCAGCCTCCAGGACAGTGAGAAAACCAATTTCTGCTGTTTTAACTACCCAGTCTGTGGTATTCGTCACGGCAGCCCTGGCAGACTAACATGCCCAGGATGAGGCCGGATTTCTAGCTCACACAGCCGGGTGGGTGGGTGCCTCGTATTGAGAGGTGGAGGAGGTTTGAGGGGAGGATGAGAGGTCGAATTTGAAAGCTGTAAGTTTGAGGGGCTGCTTCACAGTTGCACTGGCCACAGCTGCTTCCGTCCTGGTGGCACAGAAGGGTTGCCACGGAGGGAGGGAGGAATCGGAATGAGACGTCCGTTTACCTGCACACCGTGTGACACTGGACAAGCCCCACACTGCTCGAGGGCCCCGCGGTAACGACGGGAGAGATCCGTCTTCTGGGTCCTGGCCGGCTGGGACTGCGTTTCAGCGCCGCTGGGGGAAGGTGCTGTTGTCCTCGGTCCTCCCATCCAGGATGTTAAGCAGGAAGGGGCCTGTGCCCCTGGGGGCCTGTGTGGTGCAAACAACTTTGAGTCGGCAGCGGTGCCCTGTTCCTCCTGCAGAGCCTCCCTCTGGGACGTAGCCTCCAGTGGGTCGTCGGGCAGCCTTGCCTCAGACTCGGGAGGCCCAGAGCAGAGCTCGCAGTGCCAGGGTACGGGGCCAGGGCACAGAGAGCTAGGCCCAGCCAAGGCCAGCTCCTGCTCCTTCAAACACCCGGACCCTCCTCCTCTTCTCATGCCCCAGAGATAGGGTTGCAGTTTTAGGGGAAAAAAACAGACAGGATGCCTAGTAAAATTTGAATTTCAGGTAAATACCAAATACTTTTTTAGTATATCCCAAATATTACATGGAATATATGTATTTTTTTCCTTTTTTTTTTTTTTTGAGACAGAGTCTCGCTTTTGTTGCCCGGGCTAGAGTGAGTGCCGTGGTGGTGTCAGCCTCGCTCACAGCAACCTCAAACTCCTGGGCTCAAGCAATCCTTCTGCCTCAGCCTCCTGAGTAGCTGGGACTACAGGCATGTGCCACCATGCCTGGCTAGTTTTTTTCTATATATTTTTAGTTGCCCAATTAATTTCTTTCTATTTTTTTAGTAGAGACGGGGTCTCACTCTTGCTCAGGCTGGTTTCGAACTCCCGAGCTCAAACAATCCGCCCGCGTCGGCCTCCCAGAGTGCTAGGATTACAGGCATGAGCCACCGCGCCCGGCCTGGAATATATGTATATTGAAAAAGTATTCGGTGTTTGTCTGACATTCCAATTTAACAGGGTGTCCTATATTCCATCTGGCAATCTGACCCAGAGAGGACCACAGGAGCCAGCCAGTGATCCCAGAGAGGAACAACTGGGTTCTTCTGGGGGCCCCACCCCCACCCCACTGGCACCAGAAGCCAGTGAGAACTCGTCGTTTCCCAAATCCCTGGCAAGCTGCAGCCCTCGCAGATGTTACGGCTGGCTCTGGAGCCAGGGTGTCTTTGGAAAGGTGTCGCGTCTAATTTACCTAATAAGCAGGCTGTAAGCTGCGACCGGAAGCGGCAGAGGATTCACCCTGACAGATGGGAGGAGTGGGTCACGCCTGCTGCGGGCACCTGCCCACAAGCTGTAGCCTGCGGAAGCGCTAATGAGAGGCTTCAGCTTCACATCAGACACAGGGCGAGCAGAAGTCACCCCAACATCATATTAGCAGTGACAACAGCTGCCATTTATGGAGCCCTTACTATGTGCCAAGCACTGAGCAAGCATTATCTCATTTAATCCTTAAACAATTCTGGCAGGAAGAAGCTATTATTATCCCCATTTAACAGATGATGAAACTGAGGCCCAAGAGGTTGAGTAACTTGCCCTAGGTCACAAAGCTAGAAAGGGATAGAGATGGGAGTTCAAATCTAGTTCTTCAGACTCGAGTCTGTGCTTTTAGCCACTGACCCCTCGTTTCTTCCCCTCCCCTCAAGTCATTTCCAAGGCCTTTGGTGGATGACGTATGCAGTGCACAGAGAGGTGGAAGGAAGTGCCATTTGTTCATTCCATCAACTTTGATCAAGTATTTTCTATATTTGAGACATGTCCCTCTTCCCCCTGACTTCAGGGATATCATAGTCTGGTTATGGGAGAGACACATATCAATAAATTATTTTTAAATAAATAGAACAAAAAAGCTCAGCGAAATATCATAACTACTATGGCATGGTATTTCTGTTGAGAGAGGCAATAGAGCTTGGTGATCAAAAGCCTGGACCCCAGGGCCAGGCTGCTTGGGCACAAAGCCTCCCTTTAACTAGGTGTGTGGCTTTGAGTAAGTTACTTAGTTTCTTTGTGCCTCAGTTTCTCTGTCTGCAAAATGGGAATGATATTACTTGCCTTACAATTTTATAAGGACTAAATAAACTAATACTTGAAAGGGACTTTGATAGTGCCTGGCACATAGTAAGCACTTGATTCAACACATATTTATTGAGCACCTGCGATATGCCAATCACTGGTCTAGCCTATTGGGATACATTGGTGAACAAAACAGACAAAAATACCTGCCCTTGTAGCATTTACATTGTTGCTTGCATTCTAGTGATGACCATTATTTTTAAATGACTTGCTTTTATGTAAGTAATCTGTTCATATTTACAATTTTATTTTAATGATCTGTTATTATTTAATAAAACTCGGTCTTAAGAGGACACAAAACAGGGAGATATTTAACACTCTGGGTTGGCACAAGGATATTTCCTATGGTTTCAGAGCTGGGAGGGTGACTTTATTTTAAATTTCCACTGGGTTTGGGGATGGGAGTTGATGCTATTGAAAACCTACCAGCCTCGAGGCAGAATGGGCTGAAACTTGGGAGTAGGCAGAGGAATCATGGAATGGGGTGTCGGGGCTGCCAGGCTGGGGCTGAGAGGAGAGGAAACCTGTCTTTCCTGAGAATGCTTTGCCAAAGTCTGCATCCGGGAGGAAGGCTGAAGTTCACAAAAGTGGCTCAAGTTCACAAAGGCTAACGTGGAGAGTGAGCCTGGCACTGGGGGAGGGGAGGGACCCAGCACGGCTTCTGGTAGCCTGACCAATTGCTCAGAGCAGGGTTCCAGCCGTCAACCCATGACATCCCAGGATCCCAAAGACCTCTCGGAGCTCCCGCTCAGCCTTAGCCTCCCCGCCCTGCCCCCAGCCCTGGCACACACCTGTTCAGGAGAGAATGGCTTCTGGTTTGTCGTCCGTCATGCTGCCTGCCTGCTCCGGAGCGTGGGGAGGGGGCGGAAGCCCCGTGGGAAAACTGAAGCTGTTGTGAAGATTAAAGGGGGGAAAGAGGGGAGAGGCAGGCGCCCTCCCAGGAGTGCCTGGGAAACCCCCAAAACAGATGCTGGGTTCTCACACCCTCTTTGTCCTGAGAGAGACAAAGCCTGGGGCTGAATGCAGGGGAGGTCACATGTCCAGCTGGGTGACACCCTCCTCCAGCCCGTGTGCAAGGTGTGGGGGCTTGTGGTACTGCAGGGTGCTTAGTTTGTAGTCAGTGAGGACTGAGGGGCCGTGGGGACTGATTTTGTTTGGAGAGGCGCACAGTTTAAACTTCCGGCTAACAGAAGGTATTTTTGGTTTAGGGGAATGAGGATGAATTCTGGGCCCACCTGCACACGTGTGTGCACAGCTCTGAGCCTGCACCCTGCTCACATGAGGGCATGTCTGCTCTCTACGTCTGGTGCCCGTGTGTCTGTCTCCATCCCTGGGTGGATCTATGTGTGCACGTCTGGGTGCTCGTTGTATGTGAGTCTGTTTGTGTACATGTATGAATATGGCTTGCATGTCTGTTGTGGTGAGCAGGGAGGAGATTTATTGAGCCAATCAGAAAGTGTGGATTCCCTGGGGTCTGGGACCTCTCACAGAGTGGGCCCTTGGGTCTGTCCTTTCTGAGCTCTGGGACCCCCTTGTCGGCCAAGTGCACTGGCCGTTGCTGTTGCCCCTGAGTGCTGTTGCGGGGCTCTTGGTGCCCTGGCCTGAAGTAGGGAGAGGGCCTGGGGCTCAGGGGGCCTCCACAGGCTGGCAGCAGGGTCATGGGATGCACCCCATGACTGGCTAATTGGTCCCTTAGCACCGAGCTCAGGCGCCGTCACCTTGGCACTGCTGTGCCTGCTCCCCGCCACGCCCTCTCGGCAGGGCTGCCCCGGAAACAGGAGTAGGAGCCCCGCCAGCCCCTGGGCCAGGAAGAAATCAGCATGCAGGGCTCGGCCTGGCCCCCACCTGCTCTGTCCACTTCCTATTGGAGGTGGCCCGCGGCCTTCCAGAACTCATGGTGAGAAAACACTGCCTGCAGGGAACCTGCCCAGCACAACTGCTAACAGGAAGGAGGTCAAGGTCAGTGGCCATCCCTGAATCCTGTCGGCCAAACAGGGTCTGCAAAAACCAAAAGCCACCACCCATCTCTGCTCAATCTTCCTCTGTCTCCATTTTTCTCTCTCATTTCTGCCGCTGGCCATCTTATTGGAAACACTCCAGTGCGATGCTGTTGAACGGAACTTTCTGTGATGGTGGAAAGATTCTGTATCTGTGCTGTGCAATATGGTAGCCACCAGCCGCATGTGGCTATCGAGTACTCGAAATGTAGCTAGTGTGAACGGAGAACTGAGCTTCAAATTTAATTTTATTTCAGACAGCATAGCTGTAATGGACCAATCCCTACTGAAGGGACCAAAAATGACATCATCATTGAGTCGTCCACACTTGATGCCATGGAGTGGCAAAGTTCTTCCGTATCTGTTGGTGCTCACTGGAGCCTGGCAGCAACTCTACCAGCCTCGGCAGGAACCACGGCACAGTTCTCGCCCCAGGTCTTCCCATCAGCAAGCACGGGGCTGGGACTGCAGCCCAGACCTCCTCACTTTAGAAGTGGGGCTCACTCCGTCACCAGCCACTCTCCAGCAGACCTGCAATCAGGCAGAGCGTAGTCAAGAACAGGACTGAGGCTAGACTTTCAGGCCCAGGCTTGACCTGTGGAAATGTTTTAGGGGTGACCTACAGAGGGGTTCACTGGAACCTGAAGTTGCTTTCTCTATTTGGAGATAAGGAGGGGGGATCTGACTGTGTCGGGGGCACTTACATGCCAGGCACTCTGTTAGGATCTTTAAAATGTGATCTCATATACCCTCCCAAGGTTGGGCATTATTCTCCCCATTTTACAGATAAGGAGATAGAGGCTCAGAAAGGTGACTTGAGTTGTCCAAGGTCATACTGCAAACAAGTGGCAGAGCTGGCTTTGAACAGGCCCATTGGCTCTAACCAAGGCTCTTCGTGGGCAAAAAGAACATGGCTCTCTCAGCCCCTGCCCCGGGGAACCTGAGGCCAGGGCTCGGGAAACAGACACTTGTGAGTGATTAATGGTGGCTGAACAAAGAAAAGTGGCTGGAGGGACCTGGGTGAGCCTGATCCACCTGGAAAGACTTCCCTGAGGAAGAGAAATGCATCTTGGTAGGCTGCCTGCATCTAATGTTTTCATTCATTCAACATCTCCTGACCAATTTCTGTTTTAAATTTCTAGGTGGGGCACACTGGCTCACACCTGTAATCCCAGGACTTTGGGAGGCTGAGGCAGAAGGATTGTTTGAGGCCAAGAGTTAGAGACCAGCGTGGAAAATAGCGAGACCCCACGTCTACAAAAATATTTAAAACTTAGCAGTGTGTGGTGGTGTGCACCTGTGGTCCCAGCTACTTGGGAGGCTGAGGCAGGAGGATCTCTTGAGCCCAGGAGTTTAAGGCTGCAGTGAGTGAGCTACGATGATGCCATTATACTCTAGCCCTGGCAACAGAGCAAGACCCGGTCTCTAAATAAATAAATAAATTTATTGCAGCATTTAACAAAATATACCTCAAAACTTTATGGCTTAAAACAACAATCATTTGTTCATGACTCTGCAACATGGGCAGGGCTTGGTGGAGACAGCTCATCTCTGTTTCTGTGGCATCAGCTGGGGCAGCTCTTCCTCTTGTCCTGCTGGGGGTCCACTCACGTGGCTGCGCTTGGTTGGCTGGTGGCTGGCTGGGCTCGGCTTCTCTTCCTAGCCATCAGGGTCATCCCTTTTCCATGGGGCTTTTCCATGTGGCCTCTCCACCAGAGGAGCTGGACTTCTTACCTAGAGGCTCAGCAGTCCGAAGATGCTGCCAGCAAAGCCTTTGCAATGAGGCCCAGAAAGGAAGAACACCGGTCACTGTGTCGCAGGCCATTCTGAGGGCACAGTGGCAGAATGGAGGTGCAGCACCTCTCCCAGGGCCCCGCTGTGACCCTCAGCCAGCTATCACGCCACCGTGTCTAAAACATCAATTTTCCCTGCCCCAGATGAGTGATAAAGCTGTCGTTCTCCACGAGTGAGACTTCCAGTGTTATCTTTCAAAGCCCCTCCTTCCACACCTCGCTCTCCAGCCCAACCACATGGAATCCAGGAAACACACCCGCCTCTGCGCCTTCTGGCCAACATCTGCACCAGGTCTCCCCTCCCAGAGCCCTCCTGACCCTCCCTGGAGCTGGCTTTCTCTGTCGCTCAGCTGAATACAGGTGGAGGTAGGTGGGGCCCCACACTTGGAAGGGCCTTCCTCAGAGGCCATAAAAGCAGCTGTGTGGGACACTCCGCTGTGAGAATGACAGCAGGTCCCAGTGGCCCACACAAGGGCTCTGGAGCCAGGCTCCAGGGTTCAAATCCCACTTACAAGCTAACTTTTTGGTACCTCCATTGTCTCATTCGTATCATGGAGATGATGATAATAGTACCGGCCTCCTAAGGGTGCTGCGAGAGTTAAATGAGAAATTACATGGAGAGCACCTGCGTTTGACGCCTGGCGGCTGCTCCATCACTGTTGCTCTTGCTGTTATCAATATGCGCTCTCCGAGGCGGGGCTTGCGGACATCTCATCCCCTCGTGAGCTGGGACTGCACCTCGGCAGCTGGGAACTGACCCCCTGTGACCTTCAGCACATTCCTTGCCAGCCCCAGCCCCTGAGTCCCAGCCAGGCCTCCAGCAGCCTTCAGGCTTTGGTGTCTTCACAGCCCCCACTGCCTGTTCCAGGAAGGAAGGACCTCGGCCAGGGTGGAGGCAAAGCAAGGGTCCAAGGTCAGGGGACAAGAAGAGGCCGGCCTGCGTCTCCACTCCTAGCTGGGCGCTGCTCTTGCCTCTCTCCCGGGAGGCCTCGCAAGGAGGCTGCCAAAGTGAGAGGAGCCAATGGCCCTTTCCAAAATCTGCCTAGTGGCCTAGTCTTAAGCTCACACTGCTTGAGGGCCCTGAGAACACATCAAGTCCAGGGCGGGTCAGCTTCAATCTGTGGGGTAAGCAGATCTAGTTAACCAAGTAGTCGCTTCGTTGTCCCTTCCCTTCCCCATGCCACAAAGGCTTTCTGAGCACCTACTATGTACCAGGCACTGTCCCAGATACTGAGAATACAGAGAGAGCAGGACTGTAGAAGTGGACCCTGCAGAGGTGTGCCTGTGCCTGTTCCTGTGAGTGGGCAGCCGCTTTGAGACCTGGAGTTCTGGGTGCCCTGCTCGGGCCCCTCCCTCACGTTGACCTGTGCCTGGCGTAGGGGTACAACATAAGCTCTGGACTCTGCAGGTGGATTCCAGTCCTGGCTCTGTCCCTTCTTCCCCGAATGGCAAGTTGGCTTGCTTGCCTCTCTGAGCCTCAGTGTCTCCATCTGCAAGGTGGGAGTGCAGCTGGCAGGGCCTGCAAAGGACCCAGCGCCATGGGCTGGTGCTTCCCAGCACGCAACAAACAGCCTTTGTTCACTCTCTGCCATTGTCTGCCATCCCCACGGTCCCCCTCCTCGGGCTGCAATCTCGCCCTTGCTTCTGGCTTCCTGGGGCTGCACGCAGCTTTGCTGACAATAGCCAGCGCTCCAGAGGATGCTGGAGACCTTTCCTGTGAGCCATTTGCCCCCTGCCGCCGGGGTCACAGAGGTCTGAAAGCCTCAGCTTAGAGAAAGAAGAGGGGGCAGGGGACAGGGGCCACATATCAGGGGCCTGGCCCAGCTGTTGGCAGGGATTCCTTCCCAGCCAGGGACAGATGGGATCAGTCTCCCGGGGTCTGGATTGCAATTGCTTGAGCGCCTGGGGTAGGAGTCGACACCAGAGGTGAGGAATTCATGTGACCCTGTCATCTCCAGTCAGGGGACTCCCATTCTCTTCTTCCTATAGCCAGGAAACAAAGTGACAGGTCACTCTGAAGGGCAACTGATGACAGGCCCTTCTGTGACATTTATTTAGAACCGGCAGCCCCTCCTCCTTCCAAAAGGGGCTAAGGGAATGCTCTGGACATTTAGGGAACGCCCATCGTGTCACCGCCTTTCTGCATTCCCACTGCCGTTGAGTCCCCACGAGAATCCCCATTTTAGCAATGAGGAAACTGAGGCCCAGACACATACAGTAACTGGCCGACGTCACCAGCTAGTCTGAGACAGAAGAACACTAGCGAGCTGGTTCCTCCAGCTTTTTTAAATGCAGATACAATAAGACCAAAAAAACCGTAAAAACGGACTATCAAAGCGCAGAGAGAACAACAGTTCTTAATTTCTGGGAGAAACTTTTAAGACGAGGATACACGTAATGCATTTGTAATGCTGCTAAATGCATTAAGCGTTTTCTGGAGGGATATTTAAGAAACCAGCGATAACACAAAACTTTAGGAGGAGAAACTGGGGCAGGGAGGGAGGAGTGAGAGACTTCTGCTCCTTCTGTCGTCTTTCCACAGCATAGAATTATTTTCTCTGTGCATTTAAAAACTGAAAACAAGGGGTTATCTGAGTGGTAGGAGTATGGGTTATTTTAATTTTCTTCTTGACTCTTTTCTGAATTAAAAAAGGAAGAAATATGATTTTTTAAGACAAACTTTAGGAAGCTGATGAACTGAATCCCAAGAAAATTTCACAAATACGTTTATTCATATAATTAAGAACTCTTTGTAGGGGAAGACTGGAGGGAAAAATTATACTTAAAAGCCAGGCTAAAACAAGATTTTCATGACTGGAAGCCGGATACAGTTCTCTGATATCTATTTTGAAGCCACCATTATCAATAATTAAAAATGGAAAAACAAAAAGCTAGGCTAACGTGGTTTCTGGAACCAAGCATTTAGTTTTGCTTTGAGCCCTGTGCCTTCTGCGGAGACTCGAACACAGTAGAAGCTCACAAAATCCATTGGTTAAGGGACCATTTGTCTTTCGTGCGCACCAGATCCTGAAGCAGGTACCTAGTCAACACGTGTTAGCAGAAACCAGTGATAAAATGTCGTCGATCCCAACTACTCGTACCATCCCTGGACCCCAGCTGGGACCCTAACCCAGGTGGGAGCAGGGCAGGAGTGTGGTTGCGTTGGGCTGGGTTGTGAAGCTGTGGCCTCCTCACCCCCCCGCAGGCGGGGGTGGGAGTGGTGAACATGGGCAGGGTCTCCCTTTGCCGATCGCCCTTTGAATGCAGTGTGCGGAGGATGTGTGCACTCAGCCTCATCAAATATTTACCGCCCTCCCATGGCCTACCAGCCCTCCTCCCAACACGCAGGTGTGCGGGTGAGCAGAGGCCAGGGCTGAAACCCTCGTTCTCATGTCTCTCCAGGAGCCAGAATCCAGCTCCCCAGGATTCCCTTCCTCAGGCCCAGGGCATGAGACAGCTCCAGAAGAACACTGTGGGCGCGCCACCGCCTCTAAGGCCACCCGCTCCATGTGAAGGCACGTCTTCCTCCAAATCAGATGATTTTCCCCACTTCCCTGTCTAACACAGCCCCACGTTCGCCTCATCGCCCAAGTCCAAGGCCTCAGGCTCCTCCGTCTCCACCCCACTGCTCCCAACCCGGTCTCTAGTCACCAGGTGTCGTGAGCACTTCCACCACCAGGCCCACCTTTCCATCCCCCTATTCTGATTGGCAGCCCCTCATCAGACACTCAGCATCTCATGCCTGGACTCCTGCAGTAGACTCGTAACTTGCCTTCCTGGCCTCCACCTCCAATCCCGCTAGCACGGGGTGGATCAGAGGGAAGCACCCTTTTCCTCCATGCATGGTCCTGCCCAGAAACATCCAAGAGCTCCCCGTTGCCTTCAGTGTGGGGTCTCGCTTGCTAACCAGCATTCATCTAATTTAACCAACGCTTATATATCCCTTTGGACCACGTGCTATTTATTCAAAGGTGCTTTGCAAATATTCACTCATTTAAACTTTATAAAATGAGGTCAGTACTGTTGTGATCATTGTTTTACAGATGGAGAAACTGAGGCACAGAGAGGTTAAGTAACTTGTCAAGGTACCAGCATCAGTAAGTGGCAGAACCCGAAACTGAACCCAGGTAATCTAGCTCCAGAGTCCTCATTCCTGTCTTTGCGCATTTGTGCCCAGAATGCTCTGTGCCACTACGCCGGCTACCTTTCCAAACTCCTTCACTCCTCCAAGCTCCTCTTCCATTCTTGGTGGCTCAAAGCCCCGGGGCTGCTCAAACCAACTTGGGCATGACTGTGCTCTGACGCTCTCCTCCCACAAGGACTCCTCTGCGCCGCATCGCTCCTATGTGGAATGCCACCTTCACCCCCCCCCCAGCTAATTCTTACCTTCTGTTAAAGCTGAGCTCTCCCCACTTCCCCGACACCCCACCCTCCATTCTCAGTGGCCGTCCACTGCTCCCTGCACTTCCCCTGAGCCCTCGCCTGGTGCTCTTGTCCAGTCTGTAATGTCAGTCGTCTTGTGGGGGCCACACAGATTCTATCTTCCCAGTTCCTCGAGGGCAAACACAGAGCACACTGCAATTCCCGCTTATCTCACACTGTTCCCTGTTGCCAGAGGGAGCCAGAGGAACTGGTGCGACTGGAGCAAGGAGGCAACTCACAGGAGGGGACATAGAGTCAGCTGGGAGTAGGGTTTGGCTTCCTGGAGGAGGCGGACCTGCATGGACTTGTTGGGCCCTGCAAGGTGAGAAGGGATGGCCCCAAGATCCAGTCTCCGCCCACCTCTCCCACCTCCTGGCCTTCCCATCGCCCCTTCTCACAAAGCTCCTGGCACCCTGGCCTCCCTATTCCCCTCCTAGGGCACCTGTGCAGGAAATGCTCTGTTCCCAAGGGGCTGCAGGGCCGGATTCTCAAGTCACCTCCTCTTTGAGGCCTTCCCTGATCACTCTATCCACTGCTGCCATGCCCCTGCCTCTCTCTCGGCCTTGCCTTGTTTTATTTCTCTTTGCAGTACTTACCCATTCCCTAAGGTACTTACTTCTTTGCTCGTTTGCTGTCTGTTGCCCCTGACACCCCCACTGGAATATATGTTTGGACACATCTCTCTTGTTCACCTCTGAATCCGAGCTCCTTGCAGAGGCCTGGCACGCAGTAGGCCATCAGTAAATATGTACTGAGTGAAAGAATGCACGAAGGCCCAACTGAACGAGTCTTGTTTGTTGCAGACAACGTTGCCACGCATGGGCCTGTGCTTCTCCTGTGTCCATCTCTGGGAAAGGCCATTTGTGCCCACAGGTGACTACAGCAGCAAACCCCATCCAAATGAAGATCAAGATGCCCCAACGAGGCCTGTGGGCAGATCCGGAGAGGCCCAGACATAGTCACTAGGGGTGGGAGTGGTCTTGGTCCCCAGAGTTTCCTGCTTAAGTGGGGGTGAGCTGCAGAAACCCCTTTTTGGTTTTAATTCTGATGTAAATCTTTAAAACGTGTAGGCTATTTTTGCCATTGTGGTAGGCAAAACAAGCTTAATGTAGACATGGCTTCTTTAACCAACTATTTTCCTGCCAGACTCTCGTATGAACCCTAAAAGGTAGGCAGAGATTTGTTTTAATGGGACATGAAGTTAAAGTTCAAAGATATCAAACTACTCACTGAAACTTACTAGGCTCTAAGTTCTGATCCAGAACATTACTGAATGATGTTTGACCTCTTTATCGGTACGGCGGGGCGTCATATACAGAGAAGAGAACCTAAAGTGGTGGGGTTGGTACTATTAATATTCAACCCTGATTGAGCCATTTAAATGTGCCAGGCACTTTTCTGAGATGCTTACATGTAGAAACTGATTCAATCCTGACAGCGTCCCTATGAGAAAGGAACTATTGTAGTCCTCAGTTAACAGATGGGGAAACTGAGACACACAGAGGTTGAGTACCTCACCGCAGACACACAGCTAGGGAGCGGGTGTGGAAAGACTGGTCGTTCTCTCTTAATATTGCATTTGCTTCCCTTTACTCCCATCCCACCCTCTTCCCGGAAGGCTGGGCTGTGACTAGTTCTAGCCAATGACATCCAAGTGGAAATGATGTCTGTCATTTCCAAACTGAGGCAGGGAAGAGGCACAGGCACAATTCTCCAATCTCTCCCTTCCCCAGATGTAGCACCTGTGCAGGTGTGCAGATGGCACAGCTACAAGATAATGGCACCCTCAGCCCCCAGCTGGATCCCTGAGTGACTGTGTGGAGCAGAGTCCCCCACTGTCCTGCATGGGACATGCGGCATGGGAAAGAAATAAACTTTTACTGTGTTAACCACAGATGTTCTTAGGGTGGTCAGTCACCACGAGTCTCCTGGCCTGCCCCGACTAACACAGTCGTGGAATCCAGGCTCAAACCTCGCTCTGTCTGAACCATGAATTCTAAAGTTCAACCTTTAGAGTGTCTAGGGTATGTGTCTTACCTAGCAGTGGTCGCAAAAATCATCTGGACAAATTGGGCCTTTTCTCTCCTTCCCCAGCACCATCAAATGTGGAAGGGACATATCTCATGGAGCCCTTGGGTATCTTAAAGGCTTTATTAGTATTCCTGCTTTCTGTCCATTTGTTTCTGGTGTAGCCTTGGAGCCAGCCTGGCCAACCAGAGCACTGAATTCTTCTAACCTCAGCACCTATGCACAAGGCTCCAATTGGTCCCCTCCGGGTGAACCCCAGGACTCGCATAGGATCTGCCAGGAGAAGAGGGCTCTCTTTTCTGCTGACCCTCAGAGAGTATGGCCATTTTGCCACCCTATGGGACCTACGAGTGAAACCAATATGAGCTGAGTGCTGAACTGAAAGTCCAAGAACAGATGGTACCATCTGAACCACTGGATTTAGCTGTGCCTGAGACTAGCTCTACTCTAAGACGTCTGTCCTCGAGCAAGGAAGTTTGAGCAGGACTTTTCTGTCACTTGCAACCCAAAGAGTTCAGAGTGGTGTCCTGCCGCACCTTGTCTCCGTTGTGCTGTAGAGCACTGTGTTCCAGATGCAGGCAAAAGAAGAGAGACGCGCTGGCACCTGGGGACAGGAGCAGGGGGGACCACTGACAGTCACAGAGAAGTCTGGAAGAGATGGTGGACTTGGACACAGCGGGGCTGAGGCGCTGGAAGGATCCCGGCAGGGAGCTGCACGGCAGGTGGGCAGGAAGTGTGCATGGAAGTCTGGAGGGCGCTGGCGCCTCTGACCCAGATGTGGGAGGTGGCAGCTGAGTGGGAGGACATGAGATCATGGACGGGTGGCCAGAAAGAGGACAGAGAATGGAGGCCAGAACCCTGGGCAGCAGGAATCTTACCAAACTGCAAGGGGAGGAAGACTTAGGAGTGAAGGGAAATCAAGGAATGGAGGGTGGATGTGGCCTGGGGCAAGCTCCTGAGCCACTCTCTTCCTTGGTTTTTTTTTTTCTTCTGTGAAAGGCATTCACAGTGTGTACCTGTGCTGTGTTGTGGTGGGAATGGAGAATGCATGTCAGGCCCTTCTCCGAGTGGAGTGCCGGGGCTCCACATGAGCTAGCACCAGCCAGTGGGAGACTGGAGCTAGCCAGTGTGGAGGGAGGGAGAGGGGTTCCAGAAGGAGCTGCTTCCTTCCTAGCATTCCCCAACCACCGCACTCCTGGCCTGCTGCGCTGCAATTGCCTGTGGCTGGGTCTCTCTCTCCACGCCTGGGAGCTCCCTGGGTGGGAGCTGGGCCTCATTCCCTTTGGCCAGAGAGAGCGCTGGGTGAGTGCTTGTCCATCGTTAGAGGAATGAAACAAGACTAGCCCCAGTGCAGAATTCTACAGAGGTGGAGGAAGGGGCCCTGAGAAGGGTTGTTGGGTTGGTCTCATCAGAAGTGACTGTTGGCAGCTGGGCTTCGCAGGGTTGACCAGGGGTCCAGAGCCACTCCAGGTGTCCCTGTCTCCTCTACGGGTCACTGCCCCCCAGCACCTGCCCCCCAACAAGTTGGGGAACAGGGAGGATTGGGCTGCCCCCTCACTGAGTTTCCCAAGGGCAGACCCAACTCCCTCCCTCTCTCAGGCCCAGACTCGCCAAGGCTGCTGCCCCCTCAGTTTGGTGGGGGCTCTTATCTCACAGCTGCGGGAAGAATTTGGCACATTTGACCCTCTTACCTCACTGCTAGGGCAGTCTGGGAGACAAAGCTGCTCCAAGCAGCAGCTGAGCTCATCACGGCAACACCACACACATGCGGGTGGCACTCGGGCACCTTCCCCACGGGGAGTCCCGTCCCCCAGGGAGCCCGTGTCTTCACTGCGCCTGCCAAGGCCTAGGGACAGGCACACTGGAGGGCCAGGCTGGAACCCTGCTGCTCCCGAACCCTGACCTTGCACAACTTCGCTTGCCCCGAGGCCCAACATTCCCTCCTTGGGGTTTGATTCACCTGGGCTGTGAGTCCTCAGTTAAGACAAAAATGCCCCCAGGGTGGGACACAGTCACTGTGGGGAAAGAGGTAAATCCCACAGCTGAGTCCCTTTGGACCCACCGGCTGGGACCTGCTGGAAGGGCAGCTGCGGAAAGGGAGGGGAGTGGAAAAATACTGCAGAAGACTTGTCCCTCCTTCGCACTTCTGCTACTCAGCTGGGGGGTGGAGCTCTGCTTCCACCTTTCTTCCCTTCGGTAAACATTCACTGGGTGCTGACTCCCCGCCAGCTGTGGGCCGGGTGCCAGCGACACCCAGTTTGTTCAATCCAGTCCCTTGAGGTGAGGGGCAGGTGAGACTCTGTCTTTCTCCCTTGTCGCGAACTGCTGCGCTGGGAGGGAGAAGTGGGGGGCTGAGGGGCTGGAGAGGCCTTCCCGCCTCCCCACACTCCCAGCCCCCGCCTCGCCTGCCCAGCCTTCCATCTCAGTGTGGAGGAGAGGCCCGGGTTGGTGGGGCACAGAGACGCAGAGCTCAGAGTCCCAGGCTGGCCAACAGCTGCTGGGGGACTTGGAAGGAGCTGCCCACTCCCCCAGTCCCTGGGGCGGGGCAGGGTGGCCCCGGGTGAGACAATATTGCAGTCTTCCAATACCAGGAGAAGGATTTCCCCTCCTCCCCGCCCCCATATGACTCCCAGGGACACTCCTCATCTCCACAGGAGAGGGATGAGCCAGTTGTTCCCATCTGGAACCCCTCTCCAGATTCCAGGTGAACCCAAGAAGGCACGATTAATGCGCTTTACCTAGAACCGTAGTTCTCGAAGTGCAGCGGGAGGACCCATCACATCAGATCACCTGGGCGCTTGTCAGAAAAGTAAGTTGGGGCCCCACCCCAGTCTCGGGGTGGTCCGGTGAGCCATTCGAACGAGCCCCCTGGGTGATTCCGAGCCACTAGTTTGAGAACCACTGGTCAGGCGAACAATTCCGCTGGAATTTGCTGAGGCACTGGCTATGGAGTGGGGAGAGGGAGAAAGGGACATCCCAGGGCTACCTGGCTGGTGGCAGCAGGTGAGCTTCTCTGGGGAAGCAGCTGGGTCAGCTCCAGGGCCAGGGGTCTGCCCCCATCTCGGGCTGGGGATTCTTGTGGTGAGCAGGTGCATAGGCAGAGCCAGCCCACGGTTTTTAGGAGCTTTCTGAAGGGATCTCAGGCCTGCAGAGCATCAAGAGCCTTTCTCTGAAAAGCTTTTAACACACAGTTGACATTGGAACACGTTCTCATTGGAAACGTTCAAGCCACACGAAAGCAACAAGGAAAGCTGATGCCCCCAGTGCTGGGTCCTTCCTGGAAGCAGCCCCTGCTGTCTGTGTGGGGTTCACCCTTCGAGACCTTTAGGTGTGCTTATATGTACGCACAGAAGTATGAGGTTTGGGTGGGAGGCTGTTTAACAACACCTCTTCTAGAACCTCTGCTTCCAACGCTTGGAGATCCTTCACCAGGCTCTGGGCCTCCTCTCAACAGGGTCTCCAGTGTGGTGGCTACCAGAGCAAGAGGAAAGGACATTTTCATGCCACGGGAGAGCATCAGGGCACCCCCCTTTCTTGGATCACCCCACACACACACTGACGTTGGTCTGATTTGAGGACACTCTCCCCCATCCTCGCCCGGTGTGCTGACCCCTGGCCTCGCAAGCACTGTGGTGCTGAGGGGCTGGGGCCTCCTTGTCCCCGAGAAGGCCCTCTCTGCACTCCCGGAATGGGCGGGCATTGGAAGGGCTGTGTCACCGCTGAAAGAGTTGTGCGTGTCTGTGTGTATCTTTATCCTGAGCGGGAGTCCGAAGCTTTCCCTCAGATCCCCAAAGGCCCCTGAAATCCCAAAAAGGATTAAAACCACAGTTGTAAATTGACTGCCTCTTAATGGGTTTTCTAATTTATAATCCAAGGCGTGGGAGTCAGCCTGCTCTTGGGAAGGCGGCGGCCTCACCCTCCCTGCAAGCCAGGCCGGGCTCAGGACGCCCTCTCTCTAAATGGCAGAGCCAGGGAGAGGAGAATTTCAAGATGAGAGAAAGAGTTAGGGGGTGAGCAGCTCTGCAGCCCCCATAGGGTCCCCAGCTCGCCGTGACCGAAAGGCCCCTTTGGGTCAGAGGGTCTGTGCTGTGCTCGCTCAGGGGCGCAGCAGCAGCTCCCAACCTGGAGAGCTTTCCCCTAATAAACAGCCAAAACAAACACGTGTTCCCCTCCGGGCTCTCCAGTCACCTGCCACTTGGCAATGAGAGGACGTCAGCCCCGTTCCTGCCGGCAGCACTGACAGCGCCCATCTGCTCCGGAAGTGCCCGGCTTGGATAAACAGAGCCAGGCTCTGCCTCCCACAGCCGCCCCAGCCAGGCCAGGCGGAAGTCCTGGGCATCAGGTCTCGGGTCTCCCGGGGGTCACTTTCCAGCCCAACCTGGCCCTGGCTGGCTACGCCAGCAGGAACAGGCATCCCTGGGAAATGGAATGGAGAAAGAGCCGGGGCCTGCCTCCCAGGTCACTTCCTTGGATCCCTGCCAGGCCCAGGGTCACTGCCCCCTCCCATCTGCCCCCCTCCTCACGTTCGCCCACATAAAGCCATCTGCCACCCTCGCCCCCTGGCAGGCATCACGGCCTTATGACTCAGCGCCCAGCCCTGAGCTCCTCTGTGGGTGGCCGCTCCGGAAACTTGGTGGGGAGGGAGGTGCTGGGAAGGGGGTTCGAGTGGGGGCGGATGGAGGGAGAAGGCACGTGCAGACCCCAGGTGGCCTCTGCACAGCACCAAACCCTGGCAGCCCTGCCGCCATCCAGTTTGCAAAGCAGACCAAGCCTGCAGCAAAGGTGTTCCTCACATATAAAGGTCTAATTGAAATACACCTAATTCAGTTCCTTTTTCCCGCCAGGTTTCACCACCTGTTCTCCAGGGCCTGACCCCAGACCAGACCTGGACCGTGTGTCTCTGCAGTGTATTCTTCCCCCGCTTCTTCCTGCGCCTTCCCCAACTGCTCGCAGCCCCTGGAACCGCGTACTGACCCCGACACCCTTGAGTGGATAAAGGCCCACGAAGGTATTACACTTCAGGTCATTTCCTGCAGACTTTGAGTGAGGGGCGTCACGCCAAATGCTTACCCCAAAGGACTTGCGGTAATGGTGAGACTGCAGGTGTCCTTCTGGGGAGGCGATTGAGTGGGGGTGGAGGATGTCACCCCCCCAGTGGCAAGGCAAGAGGCTGGTCCCCGCCCTGGGCATCTTGGGCAGGTGGCTCCAGGTGCTGTTCTGAGTCAGCGGCTTTTTATACCTGTTGCTTTCACTCGAGGTGGCTCAGCCCCTAGAACTGGACTCTCGAGGAAAACCCTGCAGGCCAGACCTGTTCCACACGGGGTGAGGAAGGGGCCTGAGATGCCAGCCCCGAAGAACCTGCTTTGGGAGCATCTCGCTGCTACCGGGTCCCACCCAGAGGGCCGCACCTCCTCGAAAGCCTCTGGAGCTGGAAGAGACGCCACCTGGCCACACAGCTGAAGGGAGGTCCTCAGGATTTGGCCCTGGCTCCTCCCTTCCCCATCAGCCCCTGTGGGGTCAGATTCTCCCACAAATCCAGGCAGGGGTACCCCTACTTCTTCCCAGCCCCGTGTCCTCCAGATCAAGCCCGCAGCCTCCTTTGCTTTCTTAGGGTTTTTTTTTCCACTGCTGGGAACCACAAGGAAACAGGCCCTGCCCAACAAAAATAAAAACTCCTGGGAAGTTTCAGGAAACCTCAAAGTTGTAGCAGGAAGAGCCCAACTGCACTGGAATCCCAGCTCTACAGGTACGTGTGACATTGAGCAAGACGCCCTCCGTGGGCCTCGGTTTCCTCAACTCTAAGATGGGTATAACAACAGAGCCTTCCCCAGAGGACTGTGGTGAACGCTGAAAGAGGCACAGAGTAGTGAAAATGCACAATTTGAGATACTTAGTCTGGTTCCTTCCTTTATGGAAATGGACACAGTCCAGTAATAGTAATAATTAATAATAGTCAGAGCGATCATTCATTAGCACGTTCTGCGTCGACGCAGTGAGTGTCAGACACTGTGTGGAGGGTGTTGCCTGCATTGAACCCCTTAAGTCTGTGTCCTTTTATGCAGTCTTTCTCCCCACACCCTTTATCCAGAGACAGATCCCTCCCCCAGAGGTGCCCTTTCTGGCGTTTATGTCCCTCCCCTTCCCCCAGGCACTGGCATATTTCCAGGCAAATCCTTCCTCCAAGGGAGCGTCTCCCAAGAATGCCTGCTGCTCTCCAGAGCAGGAAGGTGGGCAGAAAACAGCCCCAACTGGAATATCAGTTCGTGTTTCTGCACAACTTCTTCAGCATAATAGAGTTCTGGAAAAAACAAAAAGCTCCACTCAGGAGCAGCTCTATTTTACCCAACCAGCCCCATTTCACAGGTGCAGAAAATGTGGTTTTCCTGAGGCCACATGGCAAGTAAGCAGCAGAGATGCCACCAACACGGAGCACCCACGAGGCCATACACTGCCATACACTGCATCCGTTCACTTGGTAAACACCCCCGGCCTAGGAATGATCAATACCAACAAGGCCCATGGGCTCACAGCATTGGCATTTGATGCAGAGGGACCAGACTTCAACTAAGTCAGCAAGGTAATTGCTGAGAACTAACACCACGAAGAATTTGAATCCAGGAGGTGTGGGACACAGTGGTGCCAGGGTTTAGGGGAAGGGGCATCCTCCACCTTCTCTGAGCAGTCAGAGAAGCCTCTCTGAAAGGGGACATCAAGTCAAGGACTGAATGAAGCTGCATATGCAAAGGCCCTGGGGCAGGAATGTGTTTGGGCTCTTCAGGGAGCTGGAAGGTCTGCAGTGGTTGGAGCAGAGCAAGACAGAGGCAGTGGGACAGGCAAGGAGGAGAGGGGTTGAGGGCCAGGCCATGCAGAGCTGCAGGGCCACGGTAACGACTTTGGATCCAATTCTAATAGCACTGGGTCAGGAGGGGTTTAAGCAGGGCAATGACCATTATGTCTTATGGTCTAGAAAGTTCACTCTGGCGGCTGTGTGGAGAATGGCTCAAAGGCAGCAAGTCTTTGTAAGGAAGCTATGGCAGCCTGGACTACTGTGCCAGCTGTGGGACCCAGGCAGGCGGGAGGCAAAGACCTTGATACCGTCGCACGGGAAGCACTCAGCACTGGGCCAGCCACGCACCGAGGGTGTCAACCGAGGGGCCTGAGAAGGAGGGGTGCAGTGGCCAGGTTAGGACTCTGGGCAGCAGTGCCTAGGGCGGGGAAGGCCCCTTTCCTGGGCTTAAGGCGACATGCAGCCCGGGGGAGGCAGCGTGTGGGAGCATCTCTGGATAACCCACATCCCACTCTGCTTCCCTGAAGCGTATGACGTCTTCCCATTCTTCAAAGGTCACTGTCAGAGCCACTATCTGTGACATGTGAGTGTTCTGGAAATAAAAATCTGCAAGCAATTAGAGCACAAGTAGCTTACATTGTTTTTGCATTTCAAAATTTTGTTTGAATTATACATCCACACGATGGAAATTTCAGAGTGCAAGAACACACAGTGAAAAGTAACTCTCCCTCTACCTCTGTTCCCCCTCCCTGGAAAAAAATCTATGGTCTGCTTATTTTTTATTTTTCCAGAAATATTCTCAGCACGCACACATTATTTGTAACATAAATATAGAATAGTATACACACCTTTTGTATTTTTAAACATAAAGATAAAATAATGTATGTACTGTTTTGTATCTTTATTTCACAAAAAAAATTTTTTTTTTTTTTTGAGACAGAGTCTCCCTCTGTTGCCCGGGCTAGAGTGCAGTGCCATCGGCCTAGCTCACAGCAACCTCAGACTCCTGGACTCAAGCAATCCTCCCGCCTCAGCCTCCTGAGTAGCTGGGATACAGAACAAGCACCACAACACCCGGCTAGTTTTTTCTATTTTTAGTAGAGATGGGGGTCTCACTCTTGCTCAGGCTGGTCTTGAACCCCTGACCTCAAGTGATCCTCCCACCTCGGCCTCCCAGAGCGCTAGGATTATAGGCGTGAGCCACCACACCCAGCCTCCAAAAAGTATTTCTTAAAGATTATTTCCCATCAGTCCGTGGATCATGATCTCATTTTTTTCCTAGTGGCTACATAATATACCATCGTATGGCTATATCATAGAGAAAAAGGGGCAGCCTGTAGATGGTTTCTAGGTTTTAGCTACTATAAACAGTGTCACAACAAACATCCCCACATGCAGGTCTTTGGTATTTTCATTGGACAAATTCCTAGAAATGGAATTTCTAATGACATTTTTCTGTTTTGATAATATCGCCAAATTGCTCTTGGGAGTGGTTGCACCAATTCCCTCCTCACCCCCACCGCTGCCCCCTTCACAATGTCAACACAAGGCATTGCCCAACCGTTGCCTCTGTGCCAATCTCACGACACCTTGTAATCTGCACTTTTGAAGTGTAAACACACCTGCATCGGTGTTGGGGGTATCATCGTCTCTGTTCTGCAGATGAGAGAGCTCAGGACACCCACTCCAGGGCACAGAGCAGGCCCCCAGCAGTACTGTGAACAACAGAGAGGGCAGAAGCCACAGGCTGAAACGGTCTAGGCAAGGCCAGGGTGGGCAGGTGGGCGCAGGCCAGGGTGGTCCCTTCCACAGGTACTAGGACTCTGGCGTTCAAGATGGGGACGGGGGTACACGGGTCAGAAGCCAGGAGACAGGGCAACAGTCAGGTCTGTGAACCCACTCTGCCGGGACCAGGGCACAGGGCTGTCTCTGCCGCACCCCTGCCTGGGCCAGCCTGAGGCCTGGACATGGGTGTCCCTGAGCCATGTTAGGGCAATGGGAAGTAGGTCACTGCAAGAGGAGTAGGGAATTTAGGAGCAGAGATAAGAATGGACGTTGACATTAGGACTAATGCGCTGAGTTTCCTTTCTTCCCACCACGAACAGGCCGGCAGTTGCAAAGCAGGAAAATGCAGGCCCCATTAAAAACGAGAGAGAGAAAGGGAGAGGCCCCTGCCTATAGACCACAGCAGCCAAATGAACCTAAGTTTAGCAACACTCTTAAAGCCTGTTCGGGAGCCTCTCGACTGCCGGTTCTTCTAATGGGCTCCACTTCCGTGAACTCAAAGGTAATGGAGTCAGCTCCAGCAAAAACAATGTTCTAAATAAAGAAATGCAATCAGAGCTGCTGACCTTCGACAGAAAATTCTTCTTGCAAGCCTTGGGCTTGAAAAGAAGTCAGGAATGTGCACTTTAAGTGTGTGTGTGTTTGTGTGTGTGTGTTAAGATTATGAATTTCAAGCATGGCTGAAAACAGTGAGAAAGTTCTATCTTGTTACTAGGTCTTGCCTACGGGAAAAAACCAACTTTTTGTTGTTGTTGTTGTTGCCGCTCCCACTCCCTTAAAAACAACTTTTAAGAAGAAAATTAGCATAAGCAGGGCAGGGAAACATGGCTGTTTTGAAACTGACATCAGGTCCATCTGGGTGTAGGGGGCATTATTCATAGATAGGATTTCCAAAGGAGAGGTTTTCAAGGCTGGACTCTAAGGCTCATGGCAATACCTGATTAGCAATCTGAAAAGCTCCCCATAGGTGCTCCAAGATAGGCAGAGTCAGGCATGAAGCCTTCTCATACCAGAAGCTTCTGTCCATACAGAGAGAGTTTGCTGAGCACTGAGAGTCAGAACTGAGGCCCCATGAAGGTCCCGAGGGGCCCCAGAGAAGCCCAGAGTCTGTGGCCACCACTGATTTCTGAGATGGTAGAGTTTTCAGTTGATCATCTTTTTTTTTTTAATACAGATGGGATCTTACTATGTTGCCCAGGATGGTCTCAAATTCCTGGCCTAAAGGGATCCTCCTGCTTCGACCTCCCAAAGTGCCGGTATTACAGGCAGTTGATCATCTTTCTGGGTGAAGATGGCCTCTATCCTCTCTCCAACTGTCTGGTTGTCTGTTTTCCATGCTACCTACTCATTCCATTCCACTGTAAATAAACTGTTTTTGAGCCCACTACAAGTCAGAGATTGTGCTAGGCACCATGAGGAGATATCAAAAAATAGGCACAAGTGGTGCTGAGTTGTTGCTGGGGACTCTTACACGAGATGGTGGGGTGTATAAGTGGATGTTAATGGTTTGGAAAACAATTGGACGTTATCTTGTAAAACTGAAGTTGCATACACTGGTCTCCAGCAATTATCCCACTCCTAAGTATATGCCCTGGAAGTTCGTGCAACTCTGTGAAAAATATGCACAAGGATGTTCAAAGAAGCATTGTTCATAATAGAAAATTATGATAATCCCAGGTGTTTTTTTCCTGGAGAAGGAGTAAATTGTGAACTGTGGTCTATTCCCACAATGTAATATTATGCAGCAATGAGAAATGAATGAACTACAGTTATACACAATAAGAGATGAATCTTAGAGACAAATGATGCTTGAAAAAAAGCTAGTTTCAGAAGACTACAATAAACTATACCATTTTTTCTAAAGCTTAAAAACAAGCAAAGCTAAATAACATTTTCTGAGGAAATCATACAAATGTGTCTTAAAACATTTTTAGAGCAAGGAATAATGAGCACTTTCTCTGCTTCTGTGTGTTGGTCTCATTTTTTCCTACTGTAGACAGGTAGCCTCATTCTGGAAAGGAGAGGAGAGGCAGGAATGCAGGTAACTCCAGTCTGGCTTGCATCATGCCAGTTTAGCAAACTCAGAGGAAAGAGAGAGCTTTTTCTCCCTGTGCTCCATATACAAAATCCCAGGCAAGGATTCTGATTGGCCCGGTTTGGGTCACATGGCTGTCCCTGAGCCAATCAGTGTGGTCGGGAGAAAAGGTATTGTGTGATTGGTGGCCCCACCTAATCTCAGGGAGTGAAGGAGGGGCTATTCCGCAGAGGAAAAGGAGTGCTGTGGTCAGATGAAGGAGAGGAAGAGATGCCGGAAGACAAACAGGGCAGATATCCATTCCCACGGCTCAGACTGCACGTGGGAGTGGGAGCTCAGGGGAGTGGGGACAGCAGTGATGCTCTTTGGAAGAGGAGGTCCTGACCTTGTAAGCTGAGGGGGGAGAAGAACTTGGAGTCCGGGGAGGGAGAAAGAAGGGAGGCTCCTGCCAGACCCTGGAGGCAGGAGTTGGACTGTGCAATGCGGGAAGGGCTCCAGGGGACCCTGGGGGGGCCATTTTAATTGTTCCGTGGGCAGGTCGGCTCCAGGGTGTAAAAACAAACCCTGTTGGGAGGGATCCCCTGGACATGGAAAATAGGTAAGCAGAAGGCAGAACACAGGATGTTGCAGAAGCGCAGAGGACGCCCCCACACAGGCCTCGGGCTGACTCAAGCGGACATCTGGGGCCGGGGAGGGGCAGACTGGAGGCAGGCTGGGAACAGAACGCAGCTCTGGACCAGGAACTCCTCCTTCTAGAAGGAGTTGCCTGGAGGGGTGGTTTCCAGCCTGGCGAGCTGGCTCACCACCGCCAGACTCTCAGTGGATATGCCAGGGGGGCGGCCCTCAGTGTGAGACCAGCTCCCAGCAGGCTTGGCTCAGCGGCCACTTTAATGGCCTAGGGGGAGGCTGGGGCCTCCAGGCCCAAGAGTTCCTGCTTTAGAGAAAAGGGGGTGGGGTGGGGGGGACGGTGACAAATCACATCACATCAACATGCTGGCGCCACGGCACTCTAGCCCGGGCAACAGAGTGAGACTCTGTCTCAAACAACAACAACAACAAAACAATGCCATGCATCAGGGAAGAGTCCAGGGCTCTGGAGTTTGCCCTGGATTTGAATCCCTGTTCTGCCACCTAGCAAATGAGTGGCCTGGGCAACTTGCTTCACTCTCTGAGTCTCAGCATCCCAATCAGTATGATGCCCCTAATACAGTAGCTGTACCTGCCTGAGGAGCCATTCTGCGGCTCAGGTGAGATAGGTATGGTTGGCTAGAGGTTCTCCATTCAGGTTTGCTATAGTTATAGCCACGATTTCATAACTTACGGAGTCCCTGAGTCAGAGTTGTGAGCCCTGGGACCATGCAGACGGCCACTCAGAGACTAAATGATCCCTTGTTGAGCACACTTTAGAGGCTGTCATGTGTTACCTGTGGAGTACCTTCCTGCCTCAGGGCCTTTGCACATGCTGTGGCCTTCGCAGCCTACATGCTGGCTCCTCATCATCCAGGCTTAGGATGTCACCTCCTCAAAGAATGCTTCCCTGAGGCTGGGTGTGGTGGCTCATGCCTATAATCCTAGCACTTTGGGAGCCTAAGGTGGAAGGATCGCTTGAGACCAGGAGTTCGAGACCAGCCTGGTCAACATAGCAAGGCCCTGTTCCTACAAAAAATAGAAAAATTAGCTGGACATGGTGGTGAGTGCCTGTAGGACCAGCTACTCAGCTGGAGGAGAATTGCTTCAGCCCAGGAGTTTGAGGTTGCAGTGAGCTATGATGACACCACTGCACTCTACCCTGTGCAATAGAGTGAGACCTTGTCTCAAAAACATAATAAAAAAATAAAAATAAAGAGAATTATTTCCTGATCACCCTAACTAAAAAAGTAAGCTTCCTGCCCTAAGTCCCATTACTCTGTTATGGTCTTCCTCTCATTACCCTCTGATGTTAACTTATGTATTTTACCTTATTGTCAGACCCCTCTCTGGAGCATAAGCTCGCTAAGGACAGACAGCTGTCTCACCACTGTAGCCCTAGCCTCGCCTGGCACATGACAGAGGCTGAGATATTTATGGGTGAATAAATGAAGACTGACCTGTAGCACTCGGGCCTTGTATTCAATCAAGGCACAAAGAGGCTGAGTTTGCCCAGGACTGCAGGCTCTCGGCCCTTACGCGCCCATGGCTTCATTTACATCTGGCATCTGGCTGTGAGATCCTAGTTCAAGTCGAGACATGGAGACACCAGAGTCAGGGACCACCTCCTGGACCCTCATTCTACCCAGGCCCTCCCTGGGGTCCATGTGGTCCACCCAGGACCTCTGTGTGGGGCTGGGGCTAGTCAGCTGGAGCGTGGCTAGAAAATCTATCAGTGTATCAAAGACTATTTGCGGAGAGAGCCTCCTGCGGTCCACCCTCGCCCTAAGGTGAGAGCGGAGTGCTTGAAATCTGCTGCTGGGGCATGTCCTGGGATGACCTGGTGCAGACAAGGCCTGTGGATGTCCTCCTTGGCCAGCTGTCCTTCTCTGTGGCACTTACTGGGTGGTGTAATGTCTAAATGTCTAACCCTGAATGACAACTTATGATTTCACACTGAAAAACGTCACTGACACAGTGTGACAATCCAATCTGCTGATTAGCACGACCCTCTCTCCCTGATGGCCAGTGCTTCTCTCTTTTCTTTTCTTTTCTGAGACAAAGTCTCGCTCTGTCTCCCCAGCTAGAGTGCAGTGGCGTCATCGTAGCTCACTGCAACCTCAAACTCCCGGGCTCAAGCAATCCTCCAGCCTCAGCCTCCCGAGTAGCTGGGACTACAGGCATGCCCCACTGCACCCAGCTGATTTGTCTATTTTTTGTAGAGACGGGGTCTCACTCTTGCTCAGCCTGGTCTTAAACTCCTGGTCTCAAGAGATCCTCCCACCTTGGCCTCCTAGAGTGCTAGGATTACATGTGCAAGCCACTGTGCCTGGCAGCCAGTGTTTTTCAAGGCATAGTCTGTGGAACCTCTGCAATAAACCATGAGATAGTTGTTAAACAAAAAATCAGATTCCTAGCCAGCCCAGACTTGCTGGATTGGAATCTCTGCAGTGAGTCTTGAAATCTGCATTTTTCTCAAATCTAAATAACTGGGGCAACATCACACAACTAGTAATTGATAGGGAAG
>CAUYSK010127857.1:0-28576 GCA_963575035.1 Avahi laniger
CCCAGGAGTTTGAGGTTGCTGTGAGCTAGGCTGACGCCACGGCACTCTAGCCCAGGGAAAAGAGTGAGACTCTGTCTCAAAAAAAAAAAAAAAAAGAAATTATAACCAAATAGTTCCAAACTTACCAGCTCTCCTCTTTTGATACTTTATTCAAAAAGTGGCCCTTGTGAAGAAGAAATACGCCTGTCGCCATACCTGGGCAGCGTTCTTTCCAAATAGTGCTAGCGCTGCTTCCTTACCTCTCACAGATGGGACCGTGGCTAAGAATCTTTAAAAATGGTCCCTTCCAGTGAGATTTCTCATTGTTTACAAACATGCTAAAGATAACTTTAGAGGAGTTTGGTAGTTTGGTCCTGCCCCCTACATACCTAATGGGAATGATGGTCTTGTGTAGGATAATTAGGTTCCCTTCAAACCCTGTCCAGAAAGCAAAACGAGGAGTTTTATAGCACTATGACATGTCTGGTGTTCTTTTGTTTTCCATTTTTTTAAAGAGTTATTTGGAACTATAGCAAAGGACTAAGCCAAATAAGATAAACCAAATCATCCTTGAATGTATCAGAGAATTACTGAGCTTAAATGAAAATCTGTTTCTGTCCGCTGTTTATCTGAAATACAAAGGTCGAGTGCCCAAGTTTAATTAAGTAGGAGTCCATGAGACGTGTCCCCTTCTGTCAGTCACCAGTCACTGTACTGAGACGAATGGTAAGTTCTGAATCTGGTTCAATGTATAACCTGTTTTAAAATTAAAAGCCAGGGGGGGAAATTCAGGATGGATATAGCCTAGTTCAGTGAAAAAATTTATACAGCGTCCTCCTGTGACCTCCCTGCCCCCCCCCCGCAGGAAGCCATTTTATTTTTATTTTCTTGACTTTGAAAATATTTAGCAAGAATAAGTAGGGTGAAGGAGTATTGATTGTCTCAAGAGATTTAAAGATGGTCTAATCTTTTAAAAACTTAACTAAAAGAGTCAAAAAATGAGTTGAAGCATGTTTTTATCAAGTTTTTTAATCTCTAAAATATAATTTAGGTGGTAACCAATTCTTAAACTTTGGATCTACTTGGGTAAATTCCTGAAGACCAAGAAAATACTTCTTAAATTCAAAACACCTTTAGGACATTCAGGTTTTCCAAATTGTTAATTGAATGTATAAAAAGCAGCTAAACCCTGGTACTTTATAAAAATGGATCATAGCATTTTGAAACAAATGTTACAGATCTCCTAATATTCAGTATACAGAATAAACCCTAGTTATTTGCATGTTCCGTCTAAAAGCATATTTCTGTACACTGACCTGTTATATACGGAAAGTGTACAGTGGTTAATGATCTTCTTTTCTGTTAGGAAATTTCCTTAATAAGTAAACCAGGAAACTTCAAGTATTATATTTGCCAGTCAGGGTGAGGCCACCTTAGGATAAATGGTAAATCCTTGATCCATAGAGAAGGTCATTTTTAGAAAAAATACTTGTTTCTGTCATAAAAAAAAAAAATGACACCTGTGAAGAAATTACTTGGTAATTTGAAAACAGATTTATAAAAAAATACTACAGGTGATTATTATGGTCTTTTATACTCTATGACCTGAACATTGAAAAGTAAAAACTTACAAAATATTTTTATCTGAGCACAGTGCTTTAGCTGGAAATAGAGAAAAACACATGAATGGTAACCAGTCGTTTTTTTAAAACTCCCAACTGGGCTTTCTGTTACTGAAGAAGAAAGGTAACTTAAATACTGCAGGAGTGGAAATATGTCGACCTCAGAGAGGCCCAGGGCATTGACCTATTTCTATGTTTATATCGGCAACAGAACCCGCCTGACTCTCCCGGACAGCCCCACTGGGCAGCTTTGGTCACTGCTAGATTTGGAGAGCACAGATTTCAGTAGAGCACTTAACTGAAACCAGCCCTTTACGTGAAAAGGTGTGTAAAAAGGGCAATTTAAGCTAGGCTTATTTCCCTTAGCAGCGTTTTTGCCATAAAATTCCTTTAAACAGCAAGTTCTTATAATGTATTCATACTGACTGCAATTACATGCAACACATCAGAGCGCCACTAGTGCACCTATTACTTTGTGCAAATTAGAATAAACCCATCCCTCCTCCCCTGAAATTGAAGCTGCCTGTGCTTTACTGCCCCACAAGATGACACAGCACAGGCAGCTTCAATTTCAGTCCCCTCTCCCCTTGGCTATTCATAACTCTACTCTGCAAATAGGGGACAACTCCTCTCAGGACGGCCCAAGTCCCAGGCAAGCAAGGCCACTCAGGCACCCTGCCTGCAAGCCTGTGTGATCCATCGAAGCCTCTGTGCAGGATCTTCTGTGTGACTTCGTGGATGACGTCTAGCTAAGAGTCCCTGCTATGTAGGAAAGTTCAGTTGTATTAGAAATTCTGGGGATGCTCTGGCTGTGAGGCCACTGGTTATAACTTCTGAAGTCAGTTCAGAAAAAGAAAGGGCAGTTTGGTTATTTCGCACCTTGAAACAGGTTGACTTCTTCCAGTTCCCTGGGAGTCTGAAGCATGGTAGTACATCATCTCACAAACCTGACTTTTTGCATTTGCCTTGACTCAGGTTCAGAACAAGAACATCTCAGCATTTGCCAGACGGCTGGCTTCCCAGATAAGGGAACCTCTACACACGCCATACTGAGTAGATCCTACTTTTGAAGCTCTCCAGAGTTAGCTATGACGACCAAAGGAAAGAAGTACTGACAGGTTGTCCAAGTTCTCTCTATACACTCCATTCCTTTCTAGTAAAAAAAAAAAAAAGAAAAAGATATAGTTGGAAGATTACAGGGGGGGCCCAGAAATGCAGGAGCAGTCAGGGCGGAGCTAAAAGGTTGAACCGTATTTCTAGGCTTTCAGCTTACTGCAGCTAACCCCGGAGTGCTTGCATCAAAGCTGCGTCATTCAGAGCTAAGGCTGCACTGCTCCTTGCTTTCTCGCTGTGAGCCACGTTCCTCACAGCCCGGCCCGTGCCATATGCCGACGCTGGGCAGTGGTCCTGCTTACGTGTCAGTGGTCAAAACAGCAGAGACTATGCTGGAGGGAAGAGATTTTATCCAGTGTCTACGAAGTCATTAGAAAGGATAAAACCCCCATTAATAATCTGTGTCCATTTAAAACAAACACATGCCAGCGATGGCAAGAAGTAATGCTAATTTTTTCTCTCTACTGTTTGAAACCATTTACAGATATAAAACACTTTCCAATTCCATTCACCAGGATGCCAGTGTGAGAGAAACAATCCCATAGCCAGTCTCGCTAGGGAGAAGCCAGCATCTTCGTCCACTCTGTAGCTAGAAAGCGTAAGTCTCACTTGGGCATGCTCACAGGCCACTGAGACGGACACCTGTTTTGGTCATGCTCTAAGATCGCCTCCACAGTACCTCAGGGATCAAGGTCACAAGTACAGTGGTTGTACTAGTGATCCCTTTCCAGCTGACCCAGAAACCGTTACTGACCAACGGCACAGAGGTTCTGGCTGCCACTGTGCGTTACGGCTCAGAAGTTGCCTCAAGCCGGGATCTGGTGCGCTTGTCCAAGAAATCCTCTAGCACAATTCCCAAGAAGCCACGCACAGCCATCTGCCAGGACATGGCGACGGCCAAGCCCTTTGAGTGCCTTTGTGACTGGTGTGGCGCTGAGTCTTCCTGGCTTGCTTCAGGGAAGGAAACTGGCTTCCCGGCGTGTTCTGAACCCAGCAGAAGCCCTCAGTTCAGCCCCAACCCTTGAAACTTGGCAGTGTCTGTACAGACAAAGTAAGTCCTTAGTTCGCCTTTGCCTTTAACATTAATTAGCCCACGACATTCACAGGAATAACCTAGGCCCTGGAGGACGGTGCATGTCTCTTCAGTAACCTGAAAAGGAAAAGAAACCTAAGTCTTCAGAGGCAGGAGGCAGAGCTGTTGGGGAAGGGACGGGTGGAGCTGGCAGGGATCAGCATGCATGTCTCCTTTCTCTCGGGAAATGTGACAGCTCAAATCACAAGCTGGCTGGTGGCTGAGGCAAGTCTCAAGCCCAGGTCCCCTCCCCTCTAGGGACATTCTTCCCTCTTGGTCATGTGCTTCCCCAATGGGCTCTCACCTGGATTTTCCCAAGTTCTCCAGTGCTTTCCATCCTGCTGGCCACGTTGACCGTATTTCCCCAGATGTCATACTGAGGCTTTCGAGCCCCGATCACTCCGGCGATCACGGGCCCGTGGTTTATGCCTGAAGACAATGTTTACAGTTGGCTGATGAAACAGGCAAAGCCTCAGGCTTCTGTCCTTGAGGGGAGGCCACAAAATTTACCCCCTAAGCACAGAAAGCAGGAACCAAACAACTGAAATGAAAGGTGGGGTGGGACAGCTTCCGGAAGTCTGCCCCGTGGATTATGCTTGGGATGTGGGAAAGGCGCTCCCTGGCAGGCTCTCCAGGACTCAGGAAATCTGGGTTTGATGGTGACACTTAACCTAGTACCCGCTAATCTCACTTCTGACACCTTCAATAAAGAACACCTAGGCTTTGAGCACATACCCTTCGGGCTAACAATGGCTCCTTAGATTTTATAACTCTCAATTCTGTATGTTAAGGTCACCTACTTTCAGTTGGTAATTTTGGTTCTCCATGTTCTGTAGTGATAGTTCCTATTTACTAGAACTTTCAAAGGTAACCATGTAAGCAGTATACAAAGAAGGTCTGAAAAATAACCCAATCCAGCCGCTGGGCCTGTCAGGTCAGAGCGCTTTCTGAAACTTCGTAGTAAATGGCCAAGTGCAGCCTCACCACAGACAGTGGGCCTGCCTGGAGGCAGGGGCTTTGCTGCCCCCGCCCCGCCCCGCCCCCGCCTGCCCCGGGCCTCACCGACGCGGAGGCGGAAGGAGTTGAAGGAGTGCCTGTTGATGCCGTCCAGCTTGCTCATGAGGGCGATGCTGAACTCCACCATGACGCCGATGTGGGCGTGCTGCCGCTCCAGGTCCTGCGGCACAGAGCGCCTCGTGCAGGGGCCGTGCAAGAGCTGACCCCGCCCGCCCCTCGGCTGGGTGTGTGTCAGCTCCTTAGGGCTCCTGCCCCCCACCTTGCGGGTGTGCCGCTATCCTCGTGGATTTCTTGGGAGGGGCTTTCAGTGGCAGAGGTGTGCCAGGGGCTCCTCCACAGGGGCCCATCGCCCGCTACCAGCTCTCTGGGCTCCGCCATACAAGCGCCTTTGCCCTTCCCGGACAGGACAGGGAGACTCCCCCTTTAAGGTGACAGGTCCGGGGACTGTGTTGAATTTCCCCTCGTGGGGCTCTCGTACCTGGTTCTCGTGCCCTGGGGTGACGCTGAGCCCTGCAGCTGCCATGTACGTGCTGCCGATGGTCTTGATCTTCTCCACACCGCTGAACTTGGGCTTGAGCAGCAGCTGCGCGAGGGGAACAGTGAAGCAGGCCGCCGCTCCACAGTGCGGCCCGGCCCGTCCCAGCTTCTCGGGAAGGGCGTGGGGCGCTCGCGGGCAGCGGCCCTTCCGTCTGTGCTCACGGCTGAGGGCAAGTGGGGAGGTGGCCTCGGCCCCTGCTCCTGTCGTCTGCGTCTCCCCAACACTGTCTCGCCCCCGTCCCAGCCTGTGCGCACTCTCAGCCTTGCTAAGGAGCAAACACGCAGCTCGGCGTCATCCACTCACAAACGTGGATCACTTGTCCCCAGCAGAGTTAGGCCCAAACTGACAGGCTCCGGGGCAAGTCGACGGCGTGGGCTCAGCTGGAAATCAAACTGTTCTACGAGGGCACGAGCTGCCCGTCACAGAAGAGATGTCAGCAAAATATTTGCTGAATAAAACGGAATGAAAAAGACAAACGTGTGCCTGCTATGCTTTGTGTATGTTCCCCTCAAGGGAGCCGTGTCGCATTTTCTAACTGGGGTTTAGGACGCCGGCGCCTCCACGCGCCGCCCGTACCTCGTCGAAGTCGGCGATGATCTCGTTGAGCAGGCGCAGGCACTCCAGCCCTTCCTTGTTGACGTCGCACTCCGTGTAGAACACTTTGAAATCCGGCACCGAGGCGAACATGACACAGACGCAGTCGTAGGACTGATGGTACCAGTCCTGGATTCAGGCGGGAGGAAACGGGACCTTATGGCCACCTGGGCTCTTGCGGGGACAGAGACGCAGAGTAAGGAGGCCCCAGGAGGGGAGGGTGCTGAGCTGCCCGGCCAAGCGGTGCCAGCCCTGGCCGTGCACAAATCCCCAGGGCCGATAGAACATGGGGCGATTGTGAATCGGCTGCTTGTGGGGGGCAGGCTCGGGTTGGTTTTCTGCTCTTCTGAGCACCGTGGGTGTTCCTGTGCACAGCTCGGGGAGAACCCCTGGGGAACAGAAGGGAACAGGAGACCTGGGCTCCATACTAAGCAAGTCACTGGTCCTTAGTTTTCTTATCTAGAAAACTCCGTGCTACATGGAAATGGTAGAAATACAGACATTTTCTTCGATACAGAACGTCCAGATTACAAACACCTGAATGCACACATGGTCCTCGTGACAATCCTTCAAGGTGAGTACTGTCAGCCCATTTCACAGAGGGGAAGATCGAGGCCCAGAGAAGTGAGGTGTCTTGTCCACCATCACAGTGGAGCCAGGTCTCGGACCCCACACCAATGTTCTCACAGCTAACCCCGGGGATGCACTTCGTAGCTCTGCGCCTGCACCCCGTGGGGCTGCTCCCGTACCCTCGGCCTCCCGACCCGTGTGCTGAGCCCCCTCTTCGCACCGCACCTCATTTAACTTGTCACCAATGAAGTGAGCTGCCACGTGGGCTGGCAGGACGTTCTCCAGAAGAAGGCGGTTCACGTTCTCCATGGTCTCGAACTCCTCGTGCTCCTTCTTGAACTTCTTCTTCCACAGACAGTCCAAGCGGCAGTAATAGTCAATCTGCAACAGCAGGAAGCGTCAGCGTCCTGTCAGCTCAGCCTGTCCCTTGCGTCCCGGGGGGAGGTGAGGACCCTGACTCAGAGCCCCTGACCAGAACTTTCCGGCAGGACTCTGCTGCCTCCCTGCTGCCCCGCTCAGCCCAGCCGGGCTGTTCCCTCGCCAGGGCCAGCGGGGGGCGAGGGCGTTCTCGTCCCTACCTGTCTGGAGAGCATGAGGAGGGTGGCGTAGAACAGGACCAGGTAGAAATCGATCATGGTCTTCAGATCCCTCCAGGAACATCTGGGGACAACGCTGGATGTGAGAGGAGGCTGGACCGCCCCCACCAGAAGGGCGCACCCGCCGCAGAGGTGGAAACGCGTTCTAACACGGGCGGCAGACAAGACAACGTCAGGGGTGGCGAGGGGGGGCAGCCTCGCAGGGGGACCTGAATGACAGCCAGCCCTGGCAAGGGACCAAGAGCTCCTCCTGGTCCCACAGGGCGGGGGCCTCGGAGACCAGCATGAGGACCGCGCAGGTGCCAGCCAGATCCAGAGCAGCGTGCTCTGTTCCGGGTCCCCGGGCTTCCAGTCTTCAGTTTCAGGGCAGCCAGGCCCTCTCCGCCACCCACGTGGGGCCAGGGCCCCCAGAACCACACACGCCAGCCTTCCTGTGCCTCGGGTGTCACCACCTGGGCAGGAGGAGACCAGAGCAATCGCTCTGTTCAAAACTGGAGACCCGGGACACGGCCCAAAGAGAGGTGCTGAGCTAGAGCTGAGGTCTCCCTCGTCCACCCGGACTGGCCCGTCAGACCAGGAACTTCCCGAAGAACCTGCAGATGAGCTGGAGACACAGGACCTGGCCAAGTCGCTGTCCCTTCTGGGAAATGAAAACCATGCCATCTGCCCGTCCCGCCACCAGGTGTGCGGTCCCTGGGGACTGTGCACAAAAGCACCCATCTGAGCAGGCACAGAACAGAGCAGGTCCTGGCAGCGAGCTGCCTGGGGCCCCACCTGAGAGTGCCGGTGGCGGTGGTGAGGTTGCCCGGGACATGGCCACAGCAGTCCTGCTGCCAGCACGGGGACAGGTTGAAGAGCACCAGGTAGGCCACCAGGGCCACGGTCAGCAGCACAACCTTCAGCTCCAGGCTCATCCGCAGGAAGACGGAGCAGGCGATGAAGCCTAGGACGCAGCTGCAGGCATAATACTGGCGAGAGGGGGAGTTACCAGGTTGGCAAAGGGCACCCCACCATCTCCTGTCACCAAGAGGCACACGGCATGCGTCAGCACTAACCCACCCACGCTGAGTCCCTTTCCGCCCTGAGCCGGGTCTCAGCATCGTGCTCTCGCCTTGCTGACCTCCGCTTCGACAAAGAGCAGGCAGTGAAATCTAAGTTCCAGCGTTACGTTGTTTGTACCGTAGTTGTACCTCTTCCGGAAGTAAGAGTACAGGTGCGGTGGACATGACCAAGGTCAAGGCATCGCCTCCTGCACAGCCTGTGTCCCGAGTTCTGCCACAAGCTGCCCCAGCCTAAGTGCATCTCTCCTGCTCAAGACCATGCTGTGGCTCCCCACTGCCCCCAGAATAAAGGCCACATCTTTCCCCCTGGCATTCCCGCTGCTCCCTGAACCAGGGCACACCTGCCTCTCTGGCTTCATCTCCCCTTCCCCCCCCACGCCCTGCCCATGACACAAACCACCTGAAACCCACTGTTCTCACCATACGCCTCAGCTTCTCCTCACACTGTCCTATCCCGTCTCGGAACCTTTCTGCCCTTTAGACAGCAGCTCAGTGCACCGCGGCCCCCTTTAGTCCCAGAGCCCTCATCGTGCTCATCCGCGAGGCCACGCCAGGCCGGGACTTCTTGGTCAGCCTGCCCGGGGCCCGGTGCTGGCTTCACCTACGAGGCCAACTGGCAAACCTCCCTGGGCCCCACTTACTCGTGGGTAAAGTGGAGTCACAAGGTGCCTGCCAGAGAAGTGAGCGGGAGACACCCCCAGCACAGCGGAGGCTTGTCCCTGTCCCTGCGCGCCCCACACAGCCTAGGCCACACACACTGAGACCCAGACCCCGTTTCGGGACCAGGGCTCTGCTCGGCCTGGCCGGGCCTGCTCTCTGCACTCTCCCGGGAGGGGCTGCACTCAGCTCCCGCACACCCTGTGGTCTCGGGCTCAGGATCGGGCGGCTTCAGCTCGGCTGCACCCCCCGGCAGTCCAGTGAGGACCCACAGCGCCCAGGGGCTGCTCGGAGCCGCGGACACACTCACCGGGAGGAGGCGCACACACGGGGTCCTCTCCCCACCGCTCACGTCCTGCAGGCCCGTCCCGTTGCCGTCAGGCAGCTCCAGCGCGGGGAAAGGCGTCAGTGGCTACAGAGGAGACAGGCCCCCGTTAGGGTGGTCCAGGCTCGGGGACACCGAGTGAGGCGGGCCTGATGTTTCCTGCCAGGCTCAGCTCTGAGCACGGCCCTGAGCAGCTGTGCCGGCCTCCCACGGCGGAAGAACCGCGAAAACCGTAACTGGGTGGACGCGCCCCAGGGCATCAGAGGCTGCCGCGAGCCAGGGAGTGGGGCCCCTTCTCCCCAGGTGACCCTGAGGGCTGTGGTCACAGGCGCCCTCTCCACACACAGCAGCTCTCGAGAGTCCCAGGGGCAGGAGCCGGTGGGGACAGGGCATACACGCTCCTGCAGGCTGCTTTCTGCAGCAGGGAGCACGCCAGCACGGGCCGGAGGAGGAAACTGAGTCTCGAGGGGCAGCTGGGACCTCCTCGGGGCCCTGAAGAAGGAACAGGACATCAGGACGTCGTGGAGGCTAAAGACAGGGCTGGCCACTCACACTCTCCAGGTGCCCATATCCTCGCACGAAAACCAAAGGGTAAGGAGCCCCGGCCTGCAGGGGGACCTCAGGGCACCCGCCACGCTGGGAGAGCAGCACTCGAGGCAACACGGGACTCTGGACTCTGGAGACCCCCAGGGCCAAAGACCGTCTCCCCCACCCAGGAGGCAGGCGGCAGGGGCAAGACCAACCAGGTTGATGATGGCAACGGTGAGCACGCCGCCGATGGTCAGGACGGCCAGGGACAGCCTCAGCAGGGGCTGCGTCTCCACCCTCTCGGAGATGGTCCGGAGCGCCCCCCGGGCTGGGCGGCACCTCTGTGGAGTAACGGGGTTGGGTCACCCAGAGCCAGCAGCCGGGACAAGGCGGCCTAGGGAGGCAGGACCCTCGGGAGAAGCCTCCAGGGCACTCAGCAAACTGTCCCCAAGGCAGGCAGGCGAGCGCCCGGCCCCCGACCAGAGCCAGGGGCTCGCCAGGGAGACAGGGCCACGGGGCAGGGCCGCCCACTCACCGAGGGCTCACTGGCAAAGCACAGGCCCAGCACCAGCCCCAGCACGCAGGCCACCAGCCCAAAGGACACACCCAGAGCCGCTGTCCTGGAGAAGAGGAAAAAACCCGAGTTCTGGCGGGTCATCTTCCCGGGACCCCTCTCACCACCCCAACTGTCTGGCTCGCGGCCACCTGTCCCCTCCCCACCTGCCATGTTGCCCACAGCAAAGGGGGCCTCTGAGAATGAGGACTGTGGTCCAACATGGAGACCGAGGTCAACATCACGTCTCCCCTTTGGGGCCAAGTACGTAAGGAACGAGTCATACCTGTGCAGACTCTAGACTCGTATCTGGCGGGTAAAAATTATACTCAAGTCTTCCCTACTTTGTCTTTATTAAGCACAGCCGAAACCAGAGTCTTGGTCGACCCTTTGGCCTAAGTGCCCTTCTAGAAACCACCACGTGGCTGACCTTGCCCCCCAGCCCTGTCCCCCACCAACAGGGCCAGGAGCAAAGAGGCAAGTCTCAGGGACTCCTGCTCCAGGCTGTGCCACTCTGGACAAACCATTAACCCTCCAAGCTCAAGGTCCCCACACATAAAAGGGAGGTGACGCTATCTACGGTTTTCGGAGGTCACTCTTCTAGGACTCCCAAACCTAAGGTGAGGGTCACCAACTAAAATGCCAACAGGCCACACAGCTGGTGACTGAGAAAGTGAGAGGCATTAGGGGATGGGGGAGCCTGGGGCGCAGCAAGCGCATTCCATTGAAAAGCAGCATCGGCGACCCCAGGTGTGCAGCACGCCCCTGGCCCTGCGGCAGGGACCTGAAGGCAGCCAGCGCCCCCAGCCCAATCACGCGGCTCCTTGCAGGGGCTCTGGTGGGTCCCCCCAGGGCCACTGCCCCTCCCAGCCAGGACCACAGCTGCCTCGAGCCTCCTGCCCTCCCGGCTGACCTGGGCATCAGCAAGACGTGGACGAGCAGGATGCAGACGAACACCAGGCCGGCACAGGCGAAGTCGTGGCGGGCCCGGGGGATGGGCGCCAGGCGGTACTAGGGGCGACAGGGGCTGTGAGCGCCACCTGCAGGCCACTGCCCCGGCTCGAGTTAATCAGCTTAAAAAACAGCTCAGATCCCCCGTGTTCCAGGTGACGTTACATTCAGTAACTGTCCTTCGCTTCCACTTTGCAGCTTCTCCTTCGTATTTGGAGGCAATTCCTTCCCCTCCCCTGTGCCTGCCCAAGTCTGTGACTATTTCCAAAGTCCCCGCGACGCTCCTGGCCCCAGGTCCACAGACAGGAACCAAGTCTGAGCTCCCAGGGCTGTCCTCACCCCAGTGAGGAGGGAGGCGGGGCCGTGCTGCCCCCCGACACCCACACACAGGTGCTCCTGCTGCAGGGGCCTCGGCCGCACAGCCTGCCCGTCACTCGGCCAGCGCAAAGCCCGCCAGCCTGGTGTCCTGGTGACCTCCTCACGTGGGGAGCCCCCAACTCAGGGAGCCCCAGCAAGAGGAAGCCCCCGAAGTCCTGAACACCGGCCACCATCTCCTCTGGCTAAGGAGGGAGAGGGGTCCCAGCGCCGGAGCCACACCTGGGGCTGAGGACGGGCTCCAAAGCCCGAGAGCCGCCGTGTCCTTTCTGGGACGTGGGGGAGCAGCGTCCACCTGGCCAACCACGTGAGTGTTAAATGACACACACGCGTGCCTGGGACACTGCCAGAACCCGGAAGGCGCCCAATAAAGAAACGGTCACAACTGGCACAGAAAGCTCGTTGTCGTGGCAGCCAGATGGGAGGGCGTCAGGTGCCACGACACGGACCCTTAGCTGTGGGTTCTCGTCTCGTGGGGAGGCCGAGGTGGTCGGTCTGGGCGGGCACAGCCCGGGCACAGCCGCAGCCGAGGCTCGGGCACTCGATGCAGCGGAAGCCTGCCAGACCCGCGTGGGCAAATCTCCATCGGGGCATTTCAGGTGGAGGAGGCGGCCCGTGGGAGAGCCAGGCCGGCACCAGCCCGAGCCCCTCCTGCCCCAGGAGCAGCTGCAGAGACCTCCCGTGACCCTCCCTCCCCACGCTCCTCTGGGCTGGCGGCGGCCCAGGAGCCCTCACCTCTCGCTCGAAGCCCTTCTCCAGGAAGATGGAGCCGAAGGTGTGGAAGTCGTCAGACTTGGAGCAGCAGGGCCTGGGGGGCGGGGGCGGCGGCAGTGGAGACGGGGGCTGAGGCTGCACCTTCGGGGGCAGCGTCGGGGAGGGGAAGAGCTACCTGGGCCCACGGCGGGCCTGCCCATCTGGGGGATCCCCATGTTAGGGTGGGGCAGAGGTCTCAGGGGTCTCACCTCGTAGAGCTGAGCCCCTCGATGGCCGACAGCATCTCGTCGTCGTAGGAGTCATCCTCCGACCGCCCCTTGGGGGACGCGATCCTGGAAAGGGACACCCCCAACCGCATCACCCGGGGACCCCACGTCCGCTAGCCCAGAGGCAGGGTGTGGATAATAACCACGGTGAGGTCACCAGGTCCCTGATAGGGGTCCTGGAGCCTTGTGCAGGATGGTGAAGCGATGGGTGGGTCCCATCGACGCCCAGAGAGGGCAAGTGAAGACCCAGCATCACCCAGCATGGCCCAGCTGGCAGAGCCCTAGCCCCAGCCTGCGGCCTCGTCTGCTGCACCCACAGGATAGGCATCGAGCCGAGAACATCCTCCTTCCCTCTCACCGACCCCGCCACAGGGTGGGCACACGACATGTGCCCGCTCATGGCCATCCTGAAGAGCCAGGGACCAGGAAGTTCTGGGTCCTAGAAACGCCGTGACTCGAGCCGTGGCGAACTACACAGAGGTTCTGAGCTGGTTCTTGCGTGGCTGCCCCCTGGACAGAGGCCAGTCAGGGCGGCCTGCCTGGAGGAAGTGGCTGCGGCAGGCTTGGCCAGGAGGGCAGGGCACAGTCTGGCAGAGGGGAGGGCAGCACAGGTACCTGTCAGGGGTCCGGCGGTGCCGCAGGGGAATGGCCTGAAAGGGAAGGGAGGAGAGAACATGGTTATTCCCCAGGACACTGGGCCCCAAAGTCCACGCTGGGGCTGGGTGTGCCCACTCTGGCGCTCGGTGTCAGCCATTGTCCAAGCTGCAGACATCCTGAACTACAGCTGAGCAGGGCTGGGGACCGGGGAGGGCAGGGACATTCCCAGCCACCGTGGAACATTCTCCAAATACCTTTGCCTGCCCGGGAGGGAGGCAGGGCGGAGACGCCACCATCCCAGGGATAAGGAAAGTGAGGCTGCAGCATCCGCTCTCCTGCCCCCTGCTCAGGGCCCTGATCCCCAGCTCTCCGGGTAGGAGGGGGACCTACCTTGGTCCGCTGCCCACTGGGGACAGGGGTCTCGCTGCTGCTCACGCTTGCACGGTGGCTCAGGTGCGCAAAGGGCCGCGCCGCCCCCCAGGACTCGAGATAGCGGGTCACGCGTACAGACGCCCGCATCTTCAGGGCCGCAGCATCCCCCTTGGGCCTGGGCAGGTGCTGGCTGGGCAGGGGCGGCTGCTGGCTCTGCGGGCAGAGCGGACACGGGCCTGTGCCATCCTCCCCTCTCAGCCCCCGAAGGGACGCCACCCCCACCCACCCAGCTTTCCCCGGAGCACTGGCAGATCCCGGGAACAGAAAACTGGCAAAAAGGCATCCCAGCCTGCAGTCCCTCGGGGTGCAGCTGCCCCTGGGGCACTCAGGCCAGGCTGCAGGGGGCCCAGCTCCCACCCCACCCCGCCCCAGGCCAAGCAGAGGCTGGCAGCCACACGCCACCACACGCAGCCCGACTCCCCTCTGCCTCCCCGGGGAGAGATGCGGCACCAAGGTCCTAAGCCTAAGGCCCCAGGGCCCCGTGAGGCTCCCTGGAACCACAATCCTTTGGGGCCTGAACCCCCTTTAGCCCCTCCCCATGGAGGCACCCTGGGGAGGCTGCACCCAGAGAAGCCACAGACCCCCACCCCCCATGTGGCCAGCACATGTTCCTCCTGCACGTGGGGGGCAGCAGGGGGGAAGAGGAGTGCTGGCCCCACCCCAGGCAGCATGGCGGAGTGCGCTTCAGTGGCCCCCAGCCATGACGGCACGTGTCCGTCACCTGCCACATGCATACATGGCCCAGCACCATGCCAGGGACGTGGTGGCTTAGCCGGTCCAGAATGCGGAGCCACCAAGCCCAAGACCCCACAAGAACAGCAGGCCTGAGGCTTCCCCAGTCGGGGCGGCCAGGCAGGACAGGAAAGGGGAGGGAAGAGGAAGACAAGCTTGTGCCATCCCGGGGTCTGCTGAGTGTCCCCCAGCTCCCTAAACGTTCTCCTGCCCCCCAGGAGCCCTGTCTCCTGCGAACACTCGCTAAACCACAACAGCAACTTTCCTGGAAACTTCCAGCCTCCTTTTGGGATAGAAACATTTTTAAGCCCTTAGCTGTGCCTGTCTGCATGCGTTTCTCTGCTCCTCCGCGGGCGGCAACCCTGCCCGCACAGCACCCAGCCACCCAGGTTCACGGCGCCGTCACTTCTCTCAGAACAGGGAAGCCGGACACCCCAGCTCCCTGAGAAATAAAAATAACCGTAAGCACACACTAAAGACCCGCCATGGCCAGGCGCGGGGCTCACGCCTGTGACCCAGCACTCTGGGAGGCTGAGGCGGGAGGATCACTGGAGCCCAGGAGTTTGGGACCAGCCTAGGCAACACAGCAAGACCTCATCTCTAAAAAAATCTTTTTTTAATTGAAAAGATCCATCATTTCTGAGTAAACACACACCTGTTCAGAATGCGCGTGCGTGGCAATCAGCAGGAGCCCAGAGCAGAAACTGCAACCTCCACCCGGCCCACAGGCGCCCGCTCTGGCCCCGCCGGGCCGCCTTCCCACACGTCCTCACGCACAGAGACCGCGGAGGCCAGCACTGGGGACCACAGAGGTCGCCTGACGGGAGCCGCCCGTGAACCCACACAAGGGGGCACCGTGTGCGCAGACAGGAGCAGCCCGGAGCCAGCAGGGAGCAAGCTCAGCAAGGGACCCCCGCCTTGGCAGGGAGGGGGAGGCGCCTCCAGTTCACCCGCGTGCATGAGATCTCTTGGAAGAGACTCACTCCAGCCCCTTCAGGGGGACGTGCTGGCTGCCACAGGCTGCCAGGAAACTTTCTGCAAAGTGCCCGTCCTGCCTTTTGAATCTTCAACGGCATGAACGAGTAAAGTCAAAAAGGCAGAACTGCCGGATAAAACACGGGCCGCCACCGCCGCCGGTTAAATGCTGCGCGGAGCGCGCTTGTGCCGAGACACCAGCCACGGCGTGTCTGAGCCGCGAGCCTGCCCGGCCGCGGTTCCACTCGCTCAGCGCAGGCCTGGGGCCGGGCCGCCGCCAGCTCCGGGGAGGGCTCTGCTTCACTCACTGCAGCGCGCCTGCCCCTCGCCAGCACCCATCAGGCAGGGGCGCAGCCTGGAGCGGGGAGCCCCACCCCTCGACCTCACGCTGACAACAGACAAGGAAACGGTCAACAGCCCTGGCAGGGGGAGGAGAGTCCTGAGCGCAGGGACCAGGCAGCCAAGAGCAGCGCAGTTGAGGGGCGGGCGAGGCCGGGGTGGGCGAGTGGCCAGGACGGCTCAGGAAGGGGCTGCGGGCTGGGCCGTATTCGGGGCAGGAGGGTGCGGCAGGACCTCGATACCCCGACGGACCTTTCCCCGCTGCTAACTCAGCACGGATGGCGCACCGTGCCGCGGGGGCCCTGGGGAGTGTTTGCAGGATGCAGCCCATGCCCATCGGGGACACAGGCAGCCCAGAACCAGGCCAGCAGCGTGCGGGGCGCCTCACAGACTGGGCCTCCTCGGGCCGGGCCTGGCAGTCAGGCCAGTCCCAAGGCACAGCCAGACGGAGTGACAGGGACCTCGCCGGAAAGCAAGCCGGGGCGACGTCCGAGCAAGCCCCAGGGATGGTTCACCGAGCGGCGGCCAGACAAGCCGGCCTCCCTCATGCGGGCTCGGGGCGGGCAGCAGACAGGCCGGGTTGGGGGCGCCACTGGGCACCCCACTCGCTGGGAGCAGCCTCCCCCACCCCCCGCCGGGGTCCTGCAGCCGGCCAGGTGGACGCACAGGTCAGAGCCCGGGACACAGAGGTCCCTGCCCAGCGGCTCCCTGGCCATTCCCTGCCTTCTTGAGTCTTGTCCAAAGCACATTTCAAAAATGTGTCTTTTGGAAATCTGGGAGATTAGTAACAACCTCGTGGAAAATAAACTAATAGCGACTATTATTCATCTTATTCATCGAGTGCTCACGACGTGCCGGGTACGCTGAGGGCCCCCCCTGCCCCGGGTGAGCTCCTTCCCCGAGGCAGGCACCGTAGTCATTCCCATCACACAGAAAAACATGCCGAGGCCCAGGGAAATTGCTCCTTGGTGCCTAGAATACACCCAGCGACGGAGAGCTCCCTCCTGCCCAGGCAGGCCCCTTCCCCACCTCCCACAGCCTGGAGAAGAAAAACTCTCTCCCTCCACTGGGCGAGGGAGTCTCCCGTGTTCCCAAGGACAGCCCAGCCCCCCAGGCCCCCCAGCTTGCTGCATCCAAGCCCTCGTACCCGGGGGTCGATGACCAGGTAGGTGCGGATGTTCATCTCCTTCAGGTAGGGGTCGCGCTCCTGCCCATGTCCGTCCTCCACCTCGTACGCCTTGTCCAGGTGGTTCAGCGTCGCCTCTGTGATGTGCACCCGGCTGGGGGACACCCAAGTCAGGCAGAGCGGCAGGCCCAGAGAGGGCTAGCATCCACCTAGGGACGCACAGCAGGCAGCCCAGGCAGGGCCAGACACCCCCTCTGTGAGGTCACTGAATTTGTCCCCTTCCTCCACACCTGACCCCACCCAGACGCCCAGGTCTGCCCTGGCCTCTGACCCCCTGCTGCCCTGCCCAGCCTCCGAGCCTCACCCAGGGACTCCGGCCGCCTCCATTCTGTTGGCCAGGGACACGTCGTGGGACCACACGTCGTACTGCCACTTGCGCAGCCCGATGACACCGCACAGCACGTTCCCCGAGTGTATGCCCACGCGCATGTTGATGTCCACACCCGTTGCCTCCCGCACCTGCCTGGGCAGAGCGGCCGGGTCACCCGACCCCGGTCAGGGCTGCTGGGGGCACCCCAAACCCTGGGAGAGGCTGGAGGTCCGGGTGCGGGGCGTGGCGTGGGGGAGGGTGTGGGGTCGCCGTGGCTCATGTCGATGGGCCTGAAGTGCCATCACCGGGCTCTCCCCGCCCTGCGGCCCTGGCTGGGCTTCGAAGGCTTCTGGGGTCGGGTGTGGTGCACGCCGTCGGGGGATGGACACGCCGGAAGCTCTGACTCGGGTGGGGCAAAGGCAACACACGTAACCCAAACGTTTGTACCCAGCTCTGAGCTTCCGAGACGCTCTCCAGGACCCGGAGCCACAGACGGCCTGGGTTCAGACCCCCCGGCATGCTGCGTGCTCCAAGCAAGCCACCATCACCTCTGAGCCTCAGCTCCCGCATCTGTACGACGGGACCACACATCCCCACCGCCCTGGGAAGGAGGAGGGTCCCCAGCACCCGCCTGCCCCGCACCTACTTGATGGCCTCGCACATGTCCAGCCCCATCTTCACGCAGTTGCGGGCGTGCGTGGGCAGCGACACGGGCAGGCCGGACACGCAGTAGTAGCAGTCGCCCAGGATCTTGATCCGCATGCACTCGTGGGCCTGCAGCGCAGGGGGGGGCCGGGTCGGCGGAGGGCCAGGGCCGGGGCCACACTCGCCGGCCACCTCCCCCCGCCCAGCGTGAGCCCGGCGAAAGAACTGGGGACACGCGGCCTCTCCAGGAGGGACCCCAAGGCAAGCACGGGGTGAAAGCGAGTGTTCCTCTCGGGGAGGGGCTGCCTTTGTTCCATTTGTCCATGTAATGTCTGAGTGCCTACTGCACACCCGGCCCTGGGCCAGGCAACGGGACAGAGCAGTGAACAAAATGGAGCTCACGTGCTGGTGGGAGGGTCGGACGCCAAACCAGAGAAATGAAATCTATGGCGTGGCCACCAGCGATCGGTGCTAAGGAGAAACGTGAGGCCCGGGACAGGAGAGATGCTCCCAGGAGGCCAGAGAACGTAGCCTTCGAGCACAGACCCCAAAGGGCTGAGAGTGCCAGCGGCCAGCATGTGGCAGAAGGGCACTCCAGGCACGTGCCAAGGCCCTGAGGCCACGGGGCTGTCTGAGGCACAGCAAGGCAGCCAGGGTGGCTGAAGTGGAGTGGGCGGGAGAGACAGGACAGAGGTAGCAGGTGCCATAAGCCAAGGGGTTGGCAGGCGTCAAGGTGACTCAAGAGATGGCCGGCTACTGGGGCTTGAAAGTGTGGGGGGGGGAGAGCCAGAGAAAGTGTGGGCGTGGGCTGGGGTCTCAGGAAAACGCCCAGGAGGGCTGCCTGCGGTTCCACCTGCGGGGGTGTAGCAGCCACAGGACCCTCCGTGTCCTCGGCAAGGGCGGCTGCACACGAGGGAATCTGAGGGGCCGTGCGCAGACACCTGCTTCGGGCCCCACCCGCCACCCCCTGCCAGGGGCTGACCCTCTCGGACTGACAGGTGGCCTCGCCCTCGCTTCTGGTGGGGAGGGAGCCAAGGGGGCTCCCTCCTGCAAGGTCTCTGGGGCCAGGCCTGCCTCTGGTTTCCCTGCACCTGCCCAGCCGTCGTGAATAGCCCCTTTTCCGAGCCCTCCTCCAACCGCTCAATCTGAGGGTGCGCCAGATGTTTTCTGCTGGGCCCCATCTGGCACCTGCTGAGTTCTGAGTGGCCGGAGAGACACGGGACAGTGGCTTTCCCAGAAAGGAGGCAGCCCGGAGAGGGCCTAACGCCCAGGGGCTGACTCAGGGCTCCGGCGCCCCCATCTCCCCTCGGCCAGGCACATGACCGCCCCGTGCCCAGCCCCAGCCCTCAGAGATCTGTGGAAGGTGACACGCTCCAGGCTGCTCCTCCACCTGCTGACAGGTTCCTGAGTGTCAGAGAGGGAGGGAGCAGTTCCCTGAGCCCAGAGGCAACACGGACACCTCTGAAACAGGCTACAGTTCTGGAACCTGATCGCTGATAGGGAAAAGGCTGGGACCAGCCCTGTCTGGGGACCGGACTCGCCGACTGGGAAGCTGGCCCTGCCACGGCCTCCCTTTCCCCACCTGCACCATGGGGCCACGCTCCCAGGCCTGCTGGGCCGGGAAGGCCATGTTCAAGTGGGCAAAGGACAATCCTTCGTGGTAGGGAAAGGGCCAGCTGCAGCCTGAGACTCAGGTCCCCTGCCTCACATATGGCCCACCCTCTCGGGGCTCCCAGTGGCTAGCGTGGAAGTCACACAGCTCCGGCTCCTGAAGGCAGGCTCCAGGCTAGACAGGCCCTCTGAGTCACTCAGTGCATAGAACCCAGGATGGGACAGCTATCCAGAGCACCCCTGGCCAGTGGTGTCCTACAGCAGTTTGGTTACCCCCGTGACGGGGAGCCCACCCCTAGTCCCTCCTACGATTGAGCAGCTCTGATCATGAAAAATTCTTCCCAGTGTGGGGCCAGAACTTGTCTCCCATGAAGTTCTAGACCATTGATTCTCTGAACACAGAGTCACCTGGGAGGGCTCTTAAAAACCCTGATGGGCGTGGGCAATGGCGCTGGTGTTTAAGCTTTCGATGTCACTCAAACGCACAGCTGAGAAGGAGCCACTGCCCTCAACCTTACACTTCAGTTTCTACACAGCAGCCAGTTCTTCCAGGGAGCCTGCTCCGACCACCTGGGGCTGGGCCAGGTGCTCCCCAGGCTCCCCGACCCCCTCACTGTTCTGCAAAGCACAGACGCGTAGGCCGGGAGCATGCGGAGGGCAGGCCCGAGGCCCCGCACAGCTCAGGGCCTGGTACTCAGCGGGTCTCAGGGCCGAGTGAGCCACTAACGAAAACCCTCCTTGCCCTATGCCCCTCCCTGCTTGGCACCTGCCACGCTCCCCAGCATCCTCAGGACAAGTCTCAGTCCTCACGTCCTGGAACCTTGTGACCTTGTGCCCCTCACACTGTTCCACGCACACCGAACCACGTTCATCCCGCGGCACACGGAGCTTTCGCATATGCTGCTCCCTCCGCCCAGAACTGTTCCCTCTCCTTGTCAGCTCTCTTTTTGGGTCTCTTAAACTTCAAACGTTGGCCAGGCGCGGTGGCTCACGCCTGTAATCCTAGCACTCTGGGACGCCGAGGCGGGCGGATTCTTTGAGCTCAGGAGTTCGAGATGAGCCTGAGCAAGAAGAGCGAGACCCAGTCTCTACTAGAAATAGAAAGAAATGATCTGGACAACTAAAAATATATAGAAAAAACTAGCCGGGCATGGTGGTGCATGCCTGTAGTCCCAGCTACTTGGGAGGCTGAGGCAGGAGAATCGCTTAAGTCCAGGAATGTGAGGTTGCTGTGAGCTAGGCTAACGCCACGGCACTCACTCCAGCCAGGGCAACAGAGTAAGATTCTGTCTCAAAAAAAAAAAAAACAAACCCCAAAAAACAACTTCAAACACGCTCATGACTCACCTGGTAGGGCCGGGATCTCCCACAGTCCTCCCAAGCTCCCAGGCGAGTCCCAGGCTGCCGCGCTTGACGGGAGGATGAAGCCATCTCCTCCTCCAGGCAGCCCCCCGCCAGCCTCACAGGCCGGGGGAACAGGATTCTGGCTGCCTTGGCCACCACTCAACCCCCACCCCTACCGCGGGGTGCTCGGAAGCATCTGCGGCTGGATGCCAAAAGCCAGCCACGGCCTCGCCATCCCGAGCCCGGTGGATGCAGGGGGCGTCGCCTGGCTTCGCCCGCGTACAGCCCGTCCGCTCACCTTGGCAATCTGGTCGAACTTGCCGAAGAGCTCGTTCAGCACCACCACGAGCTCCTTGGGGGAGCAGTCGCTGGCCAGCCGCGTAAAGCCCACGATGTCCGCGTAGAGGATGCTGCGGGTGGGGCAGGGCCGGAGGGAGCGTCAGAGCCCGGTCCCCGAAGACAGGCACCAGGCGCGCGGCGATCGTGCAGGGCCCCCGGGAGCCCGCTGGGCTGCAGTCCAACCCCCTTTGCTCTTCCTCAGCCTCCGTGGGCACAGAGAGATGCTCCCGGCCATACAGACGAATTAAAGTTCGGAACAAAGCAAACGGAGCAAACCCCAGAGTCTGCAGGAGCCCTCGGACCCCCAACGCCACAGACGGCTGCAAGATGCTCTCACAGGCAGCTCAGACTCCTTTCCAGCAGCTGGAGGTTCTCCTCAAGCACGGACTTCGGGACTAAACTCGCCCACATCTACACTAACAGCTCACAGTGCCCACATCTACACCTAACGACAGTTCACAGTACCCACAGCTACACTTAACAGCTCACAGTGCCCACATCTACACCTAACAACAGCTCACAGTGCCCACATCTACACTTAACACCTCCTAGTGCCCACATCTACACTGAACTGTTCACAGTACCATATCTATACTTAACTCAGGTCAATGAATTCAAGCAGCCAGCCCCTTTGAATCAGCCAAGGACAGTGTCAGAACCAGAGGGCTCCTCGTCACTGAGCCATAGAGGCCTTCACCTCCTTTTGGAGGTCCTGCGCCCCTCTGAGAACCATCTGGAAGGACCCCTTCCTCTCCAACAATCACGTTTGCTCATAGAGTTTTACAATTCTGGAGGCTACTGGACCTTCCCCAACACCAATCTGAGTTCTCTGATTTAAGACCCTGATCTGATCCTGATCCCTGATCTGATGAAACAAATGGGGAGACTGAGGCCCAGGGAGGGGCCTGGATTGACTCGGGGCCAGAGGGGCCCCCTCTCCCCAGGCCCTGCGTGGCCTGGGGTCTGAGCCTCCAGAGAGAGCGGGGAGGCCGCCTGCTGGGGCCGGGGCAGTGGTGGGCCCGCCCCCGGGAGATTCGGTCACGCAGGCACGGCCCACCTGACGTTCTGGTGCCGCTTGACGTAGAGGCTGTGGAAGTTGTTGTCGGGCACGTAGCGGCGGTCGCCGTGCTCCTTGAGCCGCTCGATGATGGCCAGCTTCATGCCCATGGAGATGTGGGCCGGCAGCACAGAGAGCAGCAGGTTCTCCTGGGCGCAGGGAAGCAAACCAGGGGGCCGGAGGGGGGCAGGCGGGGTGTCATCAGGCCACAGGCCTGGCCTCCCCGGCCTCCGTCCCTCCTGCCCACCTATGCGCTCACGTCCTGCTATCAACCCTGCCGGGCACCCATCCCCCACGTCCCCAGCAGCCCCCTGGGACTCAGGCTGGGCGAGAAAGTCCCCTCTCTTTCAGCTGGTGGCCGAGCTAATGGGCGGGCAACCTGGGGCTGCCGCAGCCTTCTCTGCCCCAGCCAGGGACAGCATGCCCGGGAATGGAACCACACGGAGGAAGGCGGAGTCAGCAGTACAGGTGCTGGTTACCCCACCTGACCCTGGGGCGAGCCCCGCCTGGGCGTCCGGCCGTGCACTTCGCGCACACAGCTGCTCGCCGAGCGTCTCGTGTCCAGCAGTGAGAGGAAGGGCGTGGGGGGTGCGGGGCCAGGAGGGATGGGCCCGGGAGGACCCGGCGGGCTCCCACCTGCTGGCGCTTCTCGACGCGCAGCTTCCTGCGGATCTGGATGCACTTCACAGTGTAGGTGAAGAGGTCCCGGGAGGCGTCCTGCATCTGGTGCTTGTGGAAAGCGCCCGTGAGATTCCCGCACAGGAGGATGACAGCGTTGGCCAGCAGCTGCAGTAGCCGAGAGCGGGGCTCAGCTTTCGGCCTGGCCCACGCGCCCTGGGACCAGCCCCCTAGGCAGACTGGTATGGAACCCTCCCCATTCCCCAACCCCCAAACTGCTCCGGCTGGCACTTCCCCAGGACAGGCAGGGAAACTGAGGCCCAGATAGGGGCTCGTCTCCTCATGAGTCACCAGGACTACAGGATCAGGACTCGGGCCCCTCTCCGCCTCCGCGGGGCACTTGCCCTGCCCAGTAGGGCCTGGGCACCGGGAAGCAGGGAGGCAGAGGCAGCCACCCCACGGGGCCCAGGGCTGGAGGGCAAGCTAAGAGCAGTCGCAGAAGCCACAGGGCCCGGCCGGCTGCCCAGAGCTCCAGCCTCCACCCCGGAGAGGACACCCAGACCCGGTCTGGAGGAAAACACATCTTTAAGTCCCCACAAATTATGGGTAAAAGGTTCACTCAACACAAAGTCACAAGACACATGTCCTGGAATACTCCCAGCCCTGTCAGGATGGGGCTCCGAGGAGAAAGAGGAGCCGGGGCAGCGGGACCCGCCCCGACATCGCACCTGCCCAGGAGGGGGGCCTGGACGGCCGCGGAGCAAAGCCAGGGAGCCCAGCTCCAGGGAGCCCGGCCTGGAGGCTGGCTGCCCACGCGGCTCCAGGGCCTGCGGGCCCACGTCACTCACACGGGCCTCCCCAGAGGCCTCAGCCCGTCCCCACTCCAGCCCCGCCCGCCCCTCACCTGCAGTCCCGCCTGGACGCTGGGCGTCGTGAAGGCCCCCGTCAGGGCACCGAGCACCAGGAGGTGGGAGGCGGTGGAGACGGCCCCCACGGCGACGGCGCCCCGCGTGCTGAAGGGCAGCAGCGTGTACACCACGAAGACGATGAACAGGAAGAAGGGCACCTGGGGACGGCACACAGGCTGGGACGAGCTGATGGCGGGGGCCCCACAGGCTCCCGTCTTCTGGGGCGGCCCCAGAAACCCCAATCCTAAGCCCTGCAGCTGCCAAACCAGCCCGCCCAGTACCCTCCGTCCGGAGGTCGGCCCGCACCTCTCCCCTGCACGCGAGGCACAGCTACAGACACACGAGGGGCCAAAATAAGTCAAGATGTGTTTCTGGGCGGCCAAGGCTGAGCCTCCCCAGGAGAGAGACTCCATGCCCGCCGTGACCCAGGGTGCCCCCACCTGGCACCCCCTGCCCCGTGGCTCCCCCTCCGCAGGGATGGCCATTTCTGGGAGGCTGGGCAGGGCCTGTTCACCTGCTGCCTGCGACGGTGCAGCCCTGCCTGGCCCACTCTCAGAGCCAGCTGCCACTCGCCCCGCAGCGCACGGCCGCCCTGCTCTCTGTAGTTTCCGTGGCCTCGCCCCCCTACCCCAGCCACGGGAGCGGTCATAGGACCCAGGCCACCGGTCAGAGCATGCCACTACTGGTGACAGTGGCCACCCAGGGCTGGGCCTAGTGATCCGGCCAGGCCAGCGTGGCTCAAGCCTGGGCTGAAGCGCACTGAGGAAGGGCTCTCTCAGCCGGGTTGGCCAAGCTGCGGAGTGAGCAGCCGCAGCCCGCTCCGCCCGGCCTGGGGGCGGCGCGCCCCGGGACACAGCAGCGGGGAAGGTGCAGTCGGGAGCAGCCAGGGTCTGCTCGTCCCGCTGGAGCCCAGGCCCGACCCCTCTCCTCTCCTGGCATTCGTGCCTCTGTGCCCAGGGCCCATCCTAAGACAGAGCTGTGGCGTGCGGGCGCAGGAAGGGCCCGTGGCAGCACACCAAACGCAGGCCCCACACGGGCAGCAGCTGCTGAGCACACGCTGGCTGGTGGCACCTCGCCCCCGGCGCCAGAGTCCCCCACACCGTTACCTGGTCCCACGCGCAGGCCGCCTTCATCCACGCGTCGAACACCAGCACGTAGCCCAGCGCCAGCAGGCAGGCCCAGGCAAGCAGCGCCCAGGCGCCGAGCCACCGCCGGAGCAGCCACTCGACGTACACCAGCACGCAGAGGGCCACGAACACCGCGAGCGTGAAGAACGCTGTGCCCAGCACAGCCTGCTGTCCGGAGGGGTCCTGGGGGCACACAGACACAGAAATGCCTCCGCTTTCCCCCACGGGGCGCCGCCTCCTCCAGAAAGCCTGCCTGGGTCGGCTGCCCCGCTGCCCTGACCCTCCTCGCCTCTGACATCCTCCTCGTGGGGGACGCCAGTGCTCCCCCGACACCTGGTTCCTTCTCACCCTCAGGCCTTGCTTTGTGCTGTCGTCTCTGCTATAACCACCCCTCTCCGGCCACCTCAGGAGCCCAGGCGTCCTCCACAGCCCAGCCTTGCAGTGGCACCGCCTCCACCCACCCCGCGAGGCAGAGCTGGCTGTGCACCGCTGCAGGTGACAGGCGTGAGCACAGGAGCACAGGGTGGGGCTTATTCACAGGCCAAGCCTCGGAAGGCCACCTGAGAGGAGGACGCTGTCCCGACTCCTAATGACTGAGCGGAGGTCACGAGGGCAGAGACAGCGTGAGTGGTATCTGCCTTGGGAGCCGTGTTAAGAAGGATGCTGAGTCCACAGCCAGGCTCGGCGGGGAGTGGGGGATTGACTAGTGATGTCTCCCACGGCACGGGACGTGAGGGCAGAGACACACAGGCCACCCTGACTCAGGTCTTCAGCAGAACCAAGTTTCATCATGGAGAAAAATGAGGGTAATTTATTTGGCCCAGTTAACGTCGTATCTAAAACCACCCCGGACTTCAAAATTAAATACGAATAAGAAACCTGCCTTCCGCCAGCCTAAACGCGCTCGGCGGCTTCTTGCAGAGCAGCAAGCCGAGGTCTCGCAGGCACAAAGCGTCAGGGCGGAGCTGCGAAGCTCGGGCTGCCAGCACTCACCCCGTGGCTGAAGGCGATGACGATGAGGGCCACGCAGGCGGAGCCGGCCACCAACAGCAGCGTGAGCAGCAGAGGCCCGTGCTGGCTGGTGAGCCGGTACCTCTCGTAGAGCGCGTCTTGGTCCGGAACCTCCTCGCCCTCGTTAAGGAAGTAGCGCCCCTTGGCCGGCATCCTCCACCCTTGGCGCACTCGCCCAGCCCGCTCAGGAGACCCCAGGCGGGGGGCATCTATCTGCTGCAGCTCCCCGAGGGCCTAGGCCTCCGGCTGGGGAGAGGCCCCCAGCACCTGCGGCCCCATGGGCAACGCGGGGTGTGCGCAGTCCCAGCGGGCAGGCCTCGCTCACCGTGCCACGGGCACCTTCCCGCGCGCCGGGTCCTCAGTCCTGCAGAGACAAAGCAGACCCAGACCTGGACCTCAACGGGCCAAGGTGGGGCAGAGCAGCCCCCGCCTCGCGGCACCTGTGCCTCACTTGTCTTAACCCTAGCCTAACTTGTGTGTCCTGTTTAAAGCTTTGCCCACCCCCAGGTTGCAAAGCGAGTCCTCCGTGTTTTCTAGAACTGCGCTGTTCAATACAGTAGCCACTAGCCACATGTGGCCAATTTAAGTAAATCATTTAAATTCATTTAAAACAAAATTTAGTCCCTCGGTCGCAACAGTCACATTTTGGGTGCTCAGTGGCCACACGCAGCTGGCAGCCACTGTGCGGGGCAACCCGGACACACAGCACTTGTATCCTCACAGAAACTACTGGCGACAGCACTGCTCTGGGAGCTTCACTGACTTCCACGCACAGGTCTTTGATATATCTCGTTTCATTCTGTGTACGGTGTGAGGCAGGGATCGAGGCTCATTTCTGTTTTCCAAGTGGATATCTAATTACCCCAGTGGTGTTCAGGGAGCCCACCACTCTTTCCTCTCTGAGCTTCAGTGGAGCCGCCTCTGCCGTAAATCAGGTGACCACGCGCGTGGGGTCTGCCTCCTGGTTCTGTTCTGTTCCCACGGGCCTGCTGCCAAGTACCATGTTCACTGGATTCCTGGGGCTTTCCAGTAAGTCTCGTGCCTCCAGGTCCAGAGGGTTCCAAACTGCGATCCTGGGAGCCCTGGGATCTGGGGACATGTCTTGGGGCCCAGGTGGGATGGGGAGGTGGAGGGACACAGGCTCAGGCCCCCACCAGCACTCCAGCCAGGGCACCCCCACGTCTGTGTCACATTAAGCTTCCGCACGAGACCGCGTTTTCTCCAAAATGGATTTAAGAAGTTTGCAAGCCCCACGCCACACAACAGGAAGCCGGGTCTCAGAGAGGGCACACAGTGGACCCTTTGTGACAAAGTTGGGAGAAGACCCCAGGATTGCAATGCTCAGCCCAGATGGGCTCCGTCTTTCCCCAACATCATTCACTCGTTAGCACATTCATTTATTCAAAAATGACTTGTTAATCGCACCCGTGGCCTGCCAGCCGCGCGACACCTGTGTGCCAGGCTGGCGCTCTCTCGCCACAGGACTCCCCGTCTGTCTCCAAAGGGAGAAAGTCAACAGATGTGCAACCCACACACACAGCAGTCAGGGCTTGGGAACAGCTGCCACATTCCCAACAGCAACTTTGTGTTAAGCAACTTTGTGAACAGCCCTGGACCAAGAGTCTAGGCCCCCAACGTCCTCCAGGCCCGCCTTGGAAGAGGGACAGGCTGGAGGCAGAGGGTGAGGAGGCCGAGAGACATGGGAAGGCTCAAGGCAGTCACAAACGGCACAAGTGACCAGCCGCCAGCGCAAGCTGTAAAGGAAAGGGGGTCCAGAGGCGGGAAGGTGGCCGGGAGAGCCCAAAGGCAGAAGGGCAGCATACCCAGAGTCCCCGAGTGCAACGGAGGACCCCAATCAGCACCTGCTGCTGGGAGGCCCCCAGGGGCTACACTTTGGTTCCAGCAGCCACCTGGGGCTCTATTTTCCTGGGAAGTCCCTGTACCTTCACCACAAACCCCAGGAACAAAATGGGGAAACCGCATACTTGGGGGTGGAACAAGGGCCATTTGCCACGATCCTGACTCCTTCCATGCCCGGGCAGGTGTCCATAGCCCTTGGTACCCGCCTAAGCAGGGGCAACCCTTTGAGGGTAGAGCCCAAGGCTGTCTAGTACCCAAAGTGCTTAGACAGCTACAAATCTGATTTCTACACGAAATAATGATTTTTTAAATGTTGGCAGCTCATTCTAAAATTTTAAGTGACGCAGCCCACTACTTTACAACCGCTCAATCTAAACCAATTCGTCTTTATTCTACGAGAGGCATTTACTGAGCACTAACCATCTGTGCCCAACCCCGCACTGTGGGGTTTGCAAAACAACACGAGGTTCCTGCCCTCCACCCCTTCCTGGACTCTCAGGGCACCCCTAAATAGCTCTTTGTAGTAACAGCAGCAGCTACTCCCGTCACACCCAGTGTCTACGCACTCACTCACTCACTCACATCTTCGTAACCTAAGGCGCTATCACCATCTTAAAGATTCAGAACTGAGCCCAGAGAGGCAGAGTGGCTGCCTAAAGTCACACAGCTGGGGCCAGTAGGCAGAAGGGCTGGGATTCAAACCCAGGTCAGGTCTGCCAGCTCCCACACCGGGGCTCCCCAGCCCAGGCTTCCCCCAGACATCCCAGGGCACTGACCAGATGCCACAGCACACAAACAGCAGCAGTGCCTACCAAACACCAGTGCCCCCAGATTGCCGGGCTAAGAAACCCCAAACACCACGGGGCCGGGACAACTCCCCGCAGCTGCTCCATCCTCCAGCAAAGCCTCCAAGCCCGAGCCGTGTGCGGCAAGGACATATGCACGCAGGCGAGA